>KN716445.1:65274-89756 GCA_000816705.1 Dictyocaulus viviparus | reverse complement strand
TACATACATATGTATGTATGTATGATAATTTGGCCAAATGAATCTCAATTTATTGTTATTCAAATTACAGACAGCTACCGCATGTGCCTACCTCGACTCGCCTACCAAAAATCAAAACGCTACGATTAGCACTGAAGTATATCGAACATTTGAAAACAATTCTAAGTGGTGATAAGCAGGTAATACCGTAATTCCTCTGATAATGGTTATTCTCAGGAATTGACAGCTGTGAGATTGTAGTCACTTTCTTCGATTGAAAGTTGAACAACAACTACTGAAAAAAACACAATTTTGAAAGTAACAGTTCATCTCAATCAAAAAGATCTGAAATACATGTTTTAAAAAGAATGTCTTATCATCGGACATATCATTGTTAATAGTGAAGTCTGGAAATTGCTGAGTTCTTCGGCATTTAGAGGACACTGTTGCAAATACTCGTTGATCACAACAAATCCAGAAGAGTACCAAATTAGTTCTAATCGTCTTAATAGAGATAATAATAAGAATGCTTTTGAGTACATCACACAAATCTTACCTTGTATTAAAGAGAGGGTTTTATATTTCATTTCAGATTATGTCGGACTACATGAGTTCTCCTCGACCTCTGTGTATTGAGGATTTCGCCGCTGTTGCAATGCAAGAAATACAGGTGTTTACAAATCTTATCTGAAGTATAAAATTTAATAAATTACACAAACTGTAAACAGTATAGAATACGTATGCGATCCAACATGAAACTGTAATAATAATAGAGATATTATTAACAAATATATAAGTAATTGTGTTTTCAATACCAATAACTACTACCGTAATTGATAATGATAGTAAACAATGTAGATCATAAGAAATAAATAGGTTTAGAAAGTCCTATTTGTTATAAATACCAATAAATAGAGTGATAAACAACGATAATCAATGATAAGAAGTCATAGTAAACAATGCAATCATATTACTATTATTATTAGTACAAATACAGTGGAATTATAACTTCTAAAACAAACATATAGCGATTATAAATACGAATTGATTTCGGGGATAAGCTTTCCAGAAGTATATCAATATTTGAAATATCAATAACAGAAACGCTAACGTAAGAATACTGTCAGGGAGACTACAATGATTCGCGATCTAGAGTGACATAGTAGTTACTATGATCTACTATTGCAGAATCGATATTGTCGTTGACACAATTATACCCGTTTCCGTACTATAATAAATAATCATTAATCTACTTTCAGATCCGCAACAGCTACACAGATCGGGCTCGATCAGAGGAGGGAATAAGTGGTGTTCGTGCAACATCGTCATCGCCATTTCATGAACTACCTAAACCAAAATCGCCAACCCGGCAACCGTATATGCCTGTGCCCGTCCGCTCAGAGTCACCATCACATACGCATTACACACCACTGTCTTCTACAACAATACAGTCTTCCACATACCTCCAACCAACCTATCTGCCATATCAACAAAACTATTACTGGCCATCCCAGCAATAGCCTATACCTCACGTTTCTTTACTGATAAGTAACAAAAGTACATATGCTAGTTGTTGCTTTCTGATCTCATTTCCACCCATGGAATACGTTGTGCCTCACTTGTCATGTCATATTTTCTTGCAATCCAAATTTCGAATAAAATACTCTTCTAAACGATCGAGTTTTAATGAAAAGATAATATCCCATGTTCTCTACTAACTTCGGAGTTCATAAGTTGACCATCTTTACCTTGCTTACCAAAACACGAGTTGATATACACTTATGAGGTAAGGCTTGTCGTTTTGGCGTATTTCGTCTTCTTCAGATTTAGAGGAAGTTAATGTCAGAATGTGATCCATTCGACCAAAATACTTGTATTCTCATTCAAGAAACGCTCTATGCTCAAAACTGCAGTCAAATACTTAATGAGCCTCTTGATAACACCGTTTGATCGTAATATTTCAGCGTTAGCTATTGAATCATTTGTTTATTTCAGAAGTTTCGATCTAGTCCAAAACATTTCTATAAATAATGATCTGTGGAATAGAATATATCAAGATCCATGCATATCGCATGATAGAGAAGACTGGGAATTTCGTTCTTCAAGTAACATCAGTTACTTTTATAAATAATATTACCATATTTCTATCTCTATATATTTGTCGACTCATATCGTTTCGCTCTCAAATCGGCACTTCAGGCTTTTGTGATTCAGAAAACGATTGATCGATTTGATAAGGGCATCCAATCATAATATGAAGAGGGTTTATTGTTATTTTTTTCTGTTGCTGTACTATAAGATGAGAATGGTGAACTACTACAGACTGTCACTGAACTTTTGACGAAATAATGAACGATTTAAACTATCCTAACGAAAAATGTACAAGCTATCATAATGTGAAATCAATGAAATGTGACGAACTAGTGGCATAGAAACTTTAAAAAGTTATCATTATGAATAGAATCGTAATGAATCTTCCAACACACTAAAACTTTAACAAATACAGATTCTATCACATGGCAAATAATAAACATGGCACGATGTGAGTGACTTTCAAAAGACTCAAAATGTCTAGGACGTGAAGGAAAGAAATAAAAAGGATTCTAGTACCATTTACTTGATTGCTTACATGGTTACTTGAACGGGGCCGTCTTCAGGCGTAGGTGTGGACCTCAGCAATCGTCTCATTTCTTTCTCACTCGACTGTGATCTATGGTGGTGATCATTTGAAGCTCCAGACTTATCATATCTCATAATTTCTCATTATGTTAGTTTATTTCTATTTAATTATTCACACATGAATGACTATCACACAAGTTCGGGATTGATTATACGACTACCGTAGCCAAGCCAAAATAAATGAATTGTTTTCAAAAATTGCAAGAGGATTCTTTTCAGTACTGATTATAGCTTAGTGTCGCAATTTTTCTGCCTACGCGTTTAGTTAAGCGGCTATCTCAACTATCTAAAAAATTATGGGTACATTACTAGTTCGAAAGTGAGCTTGGTAATTCATTGTGAATTGACAAATATTTCCGTTAGTTGACGACCTATTTCGTTGTTATGAATTGAATCGATTGAACCATTTATACTTATTCGTAATTTTATTTTGTTTTGCAATGATATCATATTGCCCATAGTTGTGCTGAGATGGCCACAAAACTCGGAACCTCAGGCGGGACTCGTACCCGCACTTACAGATATCATTTATACTATCCGTCGAATTGAACATGTAAAATTAACGATACAAAGAAAATTTCTTATGACATAGAGCAGTTCTAGTGTTCTATTTATAAAGCAGCAGTAAGCAGCACATTGGATATTTATTCCTGCAATAAAAAGTGACACATTTCATATTCAAAGCTAACTGCATACTAAACCTCACAGTGGAAAAGCTGAGTGCTTCCGTAAGCAGAATATAAAAAACTCGTATAAGAAATAATCGCCTAACATTCATTTATACAAGAGCATTCTATTTTATAAGAAAAAAAGCCAAAAGTAGCAATAAAGCACTAAACAATAAAGCAAAGTGACTAATGGTAATCAATATATTACGTTTATGACTAGTTAACATTCTAACGATCACGATCAGCTGATATGTGAAAAAAAACAACGGTTGTTTTTTTTTCTTTTCATATAGATTTAAATGCTATTTCTAGATAAGATACCCACTTAGAAATAAATGATGCAATGAGTTATTGTTATGCCGCCTGAGGTTCAAAGTTTTGTGGCCAACTGAGGAGGCATCATTGCAGATATCGAATACCGTTATAACGGATCAAAGTTGAAAGAAAATAAAAAATACCATGATAACTGAAACATTGAGTGTTTTTTGAATTTCTTACATTGATGGTATTAAATTTACCATGTACAACACATCGGTTTGAATAGACATTTGAATATTTTTATACAGAGTAATCATAAATGATTTAACATAACTATCATTCATACAGAAGATTTTAGATATTACTCCCATCTGAATAGAAATACTTCAACTCAAAAATCAATTAACACACGATATCAGGGAAGACTCATAATCAATACGAATAGTAAATGTCAACAAACGTGCCTCAATGAGTTAATTAAATACCTAAAACGTCACTTTTAAAAACAATTGATAAACAAGTATGAATCGTATTTAGTGAAACTAATACAATTCAAGCAGAAATCACATGCAAAACGTGTATGTTCCTCATTGCACCAAAATGATTACTAAAGAATTGAACGGATCAACACTGTGCTTAGAAGTTCAATAATGTATTAAAAACCCTCTAGCGAAGCGAAAAAGCTAAACGGTAAGAGATGTATGTAAACTGTCAGGAACCTATGTTTGTCTACAAGCGTTCTCCATTTCTATATAATATTGACACTTTTATCGATCGATTTAGAGAACAAATCAGGATAACATGAAAGCGCTTTGTTACAGAAGCCAGAAGAATAGACGGATAACCCGGTCATTATAGTTGTGTTCTTCGTTGCTTCAGAAAACATGTATTATCAGAGGTGCTGTTAGTAACTCATCAATAAAGAACTGCTATCTTTTACTTCAAAATGAACTTTCAAATCTCTTTTTATAATAAATCGTTCAGTATAGACACTAAAATGTCTTGCAATATTTTTCATTCGATCACGATCTGATCTTATAATATTCAGTGAACAAAACATCCTGGTAATATGCTGTCTAGGTATTGTTCGTATATAAACAATTAAGTGGAACTGATTAGTACTAGTTATAAACAGTGGCAATGTGAAGATTAGTAGAAGGGCAATGGAGGTCGACTAACGGAGCCACATAAGCAAAAACACTCATAAACCTCATATAGCATGACATTGCGTAACAATGCATCCGTTGAACAAGTTGTAAATAAACACAGGAGGATATTCGAGAACACAAATGAAACGAAGTATGTGAATGCATAGAATGATTTATTTTCGGCTAGATTGTGAGTTATCAATGTGGAATCTGTTTAAAATTTTCTAAAATATTGTAACAAAAATAATTCCATGTAGCCTCCTAATCCATTAACAATCAACTCCTAAGAAACTTAAAATTACAAATCATTCCATTGTTTAAAATTACGGATAATATCTAAAAGATTGCTTTGAAATAATTTTGAATAAGCAAATAATTTAAAGTGGACAGCATAATAATTCAAACAATGAAACGTAACCAAATCGTTGAAAAGTAGGTTATATCAATTTTGCAGATTTAATCACACGTGAATGCTCTAGAAAAGGTACTTTACTTCTGATTTTTTTTACAAAGCAGAAAAATAGTTTACGTATGGCATTGTTTAATAAACACTCAAAAATTCTTTTCAATTATATCATTTTACGATAGAATCAAGAAGCCGCAAATGCAGACGCGCACCGATGCGAGGCATCTATACAAATTCAAGAGATTTAGTGGCGTCGTTTCCACCGTTCTTTTGTGTGGTCTCAGTAGTTGTGTGCTTCTTCTAATCTGAGCAATACTATACTGAATAGGATTTGGATTGAACCTTTTTTGAGGCAGGTATGTACCGCTAGCTTATTCTGTTAAGTATTTCTCTGTTGCACTTACTATTTTTTTTAGTAAGCATCAGTGGTGCACAGAGGTTGGAAGTGGCCTTTACGTTCTTTATTACCTGGTGAAAGACAATCTTGTATTATGGCAGTGCAACAACATGGAAAGACCAGGATAGCATACTATTATGATGGTATGTGGCTTCTTCTTAGACTTAGATCCTATTACTACAAAGAATGCCGATTTGGCTTCACGTTTTTTGCTGTTTTCTTGGTTTCAATGCATAAAGATTTTAATGGTTGTACATTTCCTTAGTCCTCTCGCTTAATAACGATGTTTGGATCGTAAATAGGATGTTATAAAGGTTAAAAGAAAGTATGCTATCAATGAAAATACGCTCGTACATCACTTTTGTCTTGCGGCTTTTAGAAAATCACCATTAACATATCACATATATCATATCACCAACATACATCACCATTAACATACCTAGTTTGAACTCCGATAGTCGTTGAGACATATTAATGAGATAAAGTACCTGTCTGTTTCAATTAAAAATTGCCGTGATTGGACAATACAGAGGTCACATCTATGTCTGAGTATTTACAAGTTTTCTCTCCCATAATTTTCTGAAATTGTAGGTTATTTGTCGACAAAATATGAATAATTGAAATATGAACATATGGCGACATAGTAGTTTACCGGATTACAAACTAGACTGCTGATATTTGTAATACAGCATCCATTGTATGTCTATGCTATCGTATGCTCGCTTCTTCAGCAGTAGTACTGTGTTTGTCTTGGTCTAGTGTACTTTACTGTTATGAAGTTTCGATGCATTTGTCATGGATTTTCAGGCGATGTGGGTAATTACTATTACGGACAAGGCCACCCTATGAAGCCACACAGAATTCGTATGACTCACAATTTACTGCTTAATTATGGTCTCTACCGCAAACTTGAAGTTTATGTGAGCTGGCAATAATATTGGAAAAGAATTAGGGAAGTGATTCTTGTTCTTTAGTGATCTTGTTTAGCGGCCTACTCCGGCAACTTTCGAAGAGATGACGAAGTACCATTCGGATGATTATATGATGTTTTTGAAGAACATCCGACCAGATAATATATCTGATTACACAAAACAAATGCAACGTTTCAATGTTGGAGAGGTAATATCCGCGGCTCTCATTTTGTTCAGTGATTTTATCAATCCCGTTCTTATATAGGACTGCCCCGTCTTCGATGGTGTTTTTGAGTTCTGTCAACTTTCCTGTGGAGGTTCCCTTGGTAAACATTTGTTTTTTTTTCAATATCATGTCTATGAGTGCTGTTGCTGAGATATATTAGAAGTTTAGCTGCTGCTACGAAGTTGAACCGTAGACACGCAGATATCGCTATCAACTGGATGGGTGGACTCCATCATGCAAAAAAAAGTGAAGCAAGTGGTTTCTGTTACAGTAACGATATAGTGTTGGCAATTCTAGAGCTTCTTAAGTACCATCAAGTAAGTGTGTTTCAAATCTCTTCTTGCTATACAAAATCGCATTAAATAGGTTCTGATATGTGATCTCTTGCCATCTCTAATTATTTTGTGAGCAGTCGAGCGTGTTAGTTGAGAAATTGCTCTAGTGGTACTATTGGCATTTTTCCTCGTAACTTAATTGGGGCGAAAAAACGCTAGTTCAGTAGATCAAAATCATAAGGCTACACAGCATATTTGTTTATAAAATACCCAGAAATAAGTTGTCTAGAGTTCTGATGAAACTACTTTTCAGCGAGTTTTGTATGTTGATATTGACATACATCATGGTGATGGTGTGGAAGAAGCATTCTATACTACCGACCGTGTAATGACAGTGTCTTTTCACAAATATGGCGAATACTTTCCTGGGACAGGTGATCTTAAGGTGAGGTTTTTATATGCAGACTAATAGGATTGCTGCTTTGTATCCTAAACATTATTCTTTTGTAAGTATACGTAGAAATACATGTCAAGCCTATTTCTACTCCAATATTTTCAGGATATCGGTGCAGAGAAAGGAAAATATTACGCGCTCAATTTTCCTCTTCGAGATGGAATTGATGATGAAGCTTACGAAGTGGGTGCTTGTCTGTCCCACTAATATAAATGTATTTTTGGCGTATTTCACTGAACATCATTTCCAGCAAATATTCAGCCCTGTGATGCGAAAAGTGATGGAGAGTTTCCAACCATCTGCTATAGTACTTCAGTGTGGTGCAGATTCACTCACAGGAGATCGTCTTGGATGTTTCAACTTAACGTTGAAGGGTGATAATTTTTGGCAATCGTAGATATTAATATAAATTATAGGAAGCATTATGGTGACATCTGTGCTAATAAAATATTGTTTTTGTTAAGGACATGGCAAGTGTGTGGCTTTTTTAAAGAAGTTTGCTGTTCCTCTTATGCTTGTTGGAGGGGGAGGTTATACCATAAGAAATGTATCCAGATGCTGGACCTATGAAACTTCTGTAGCAGTTGATACGGAGATCGCAAATGGTGCTGGGATTTTCTACTGACTCTATCCGTCATCATAGATCCAGTTTGTAGTTCCTTAGAACTAATTATTTCAGAATTGCCCTACAACGACTATTTTGAGTATTTCGGTCCTGATTTCAAGTTACACATCGAAAAATCAAATATGACCAACCAGAATACACAAGACTACTTAGAGAAAACTATGGTATATTCATAATTGTGAGCAACACAACTTGCATGCTACGTTTTCATGCTGTTTTTTTTTTCGTCATTCAGATACGACTGTTTGAAAACTTGCGGGAACTTCCATATGCGCCTTCTGTACAAATGCAACCAATTGAACCTGACGCTATACATATTCCTGATAAGTCGTTGATAGAAGACCATCTCAATCCTGATGTACGTTTGCACTCCTATTCCTATCTTATTTTCTGTGCTCACAAAGTTGTTTCATTAATTTTTTTGACAAAGTATTTTACATAGGTTCGTGAACCATTAGCGATGAGCGACTCGCATATTGAACACGAGGCCGAATTTTTTGATGGCGCAAAGGAGTGTGCAAGGGATATGCAGGTAGATGATTTTTTATGTAAAATTATTTGTGTTAGCTGTAATTTTTGAAAGCCATGATTTTTAAATCTGAGATCTTTTTTGAAAAGTCATTGACTTTCCGACACTTTCACTAAATGAAAGTTGAATGACTATATTTCCTGGTGGGTGTTTTATTAAAGAAAAAATAGAATTTCATTCTGTAAAATAATTGTTATACATTTTTTCTATGTTCTTAAAACAAGTTTCCGTATTTTTCCTTGCTTGATCCAAATGTATGCATTGTACTCAAATGTGGAGGGTGAGAGTGATTTTTTATTCATTTTGATTATTTCTTGATATGTAAGATCTTCATTGTATTAATGAAAACTTGTCTTGACGTTTTCATAAACGATGATGCGTATGCTGGTAGTAGTTTTTTGAATAATATACCTAAACACTAGTGATTTTCTTTTATGGCTTGTTTTACCATATGAAGGTTAATACAAATTTAGTTTGTTTGGATCAATTTGGAACTGTTGTTCAGATCTCAAATTTTCAGACTCTAGTAACTAATTCATTAAATTCAGTCGAATAACTAATTCATCCTCCTATGTTATGTTTTGACATCTTCTACATTTTGATAATAGGCTTAAATTTTCTCAATTTTATTTTGCGTCTCTTATTGTCGGCAGTTGTTCTGAAAAGTATTGTTTATGTAGGGAATTATTTTATGACTTTGTGTCTACTTTCGATTCATATGACAAGTATTTCGTTCTTGCCACTTACGTTATTTCAACATTTTTATAATGTTTGTTTTTTTATGCGCTGTTTTTATAGAGCTACAAACGACGTGCTGACTCTCCACTTGTAAATGACACTGAGGACAAAAAGACAAAAACAGATGAAGATATTGCTACTCTCTAAACTTGGCTAATATTGCCATGTCAGTCTATCAAATTTAGTTCTCACTACATTCAGCTCAACTCTGTGTATGTTCACACAGATTTCTCCTTTTTTTTGTCTTTGTCTAGTCTTGCTTAAGACAAGTTATATTTGCTGATATTCAAGAGTTTCAGCAATATCACCCATTTTCATAAATTTACAAAGATACATCTTATCTGTAGATAAACTGTATTTGGTATATGACAAGATTTTTAGGAAAAATATTTCTGAGCAATGTACAAAAGAAACTTTTTAAGAATGAGGATTATTATCGAGCGTTGTCTTATTTATGGTTTGGACGTGGTTTTTTCTTTTTTTTATTGAAGTTAATTTACGATATGATCTTCAGATATACGGTTAAGCAAAATTTTACTGTTGTGTTATTTTCATGGCTATTAGATATTCACCCATGCCACCCTCATTATTAGTAAGTCGTATGATTATTGAGAAGCAAAATAACCACAATTCCTATTTGTACGTTTAACATTAGAAGTACCCTATAATATTTGAATTCTCGATGAAAATTATGAGCGTAAAACTTTACTTGATTAATTGATTGCCAATGTTTCTAGCAATAATTTGACTATGTTTAACTTATTTTGCCATGCTGCAAGAGTTTTTTATGTTATCATATGTTTCATGTCAGTACTTGTCATTATGAAGACACGTATCCAGGTTTTTTTTCATGAATGAGAGAACTGGTTCATTTGACTACAATAAAAAGATATTCAAGGAGTTGATTGAGCTATAAATGGTTTATACACGTAATACCTATATTTTCCAGCACAGTTTGTTGAATTTTAAACATTTTTAAAGGTATCTTTTTCGGAAGCAAATGACCGAAGGTGACACCATCAGCGCTTGTGATCTCTACGTTAGGTATTATGTGGGGCATAAAGGTAAATTTGGGCATGAGTTCCTGGAATTTGAATTTCGACCGAATGGACAGTTGAGATATGCCAACAATTCTAATTACAAAAACGACACTATAATTCGTAAAGAGGTACCCATAAATTCAATGTTTTTTAAAAGACCCAAGTATTGTGGTTATTCCAGGCTTTCGTGTCTCCTGTTGTGCTGCAGGAACTCAAAAGGATTGTTGAAGATTCAGAAATTATGCAGGTTTTGTGTTTGTATCTACTTTTCTTAAACCATTGCGACTGTTACCTACTTTTCTTAAACCAGTGCGACTGTTAACCAAGGTGTTAAGGAAGATGATGCAAATTGGCCACAACCTGATAAGGTTGGACGTCAAGAATTGGAAATTTTAATGAATAATGAGCATGTTTCATTTACGACGGGAAAGATCGGCTCTTTGGCTGATGTGAACAATAGCAAGGTAGAATGCTAAATATATGATGTGGTGTGTATGTGTTGTGTTGCTCGTTCTGTTGATAATGGCTTCGTGAATCAAGAAATATTCTAAATATTCATTTCTCGTTGCAATGTTCAAAAGTTTCTTGTCTTTTTGGAATGATCGGAAGAAAAGAAATGTTCATGTTTTTCGTTAGGAATCTTATGGAGAACTAGCCAATACACGTGACTTCGTTAGCAATTATAACGATTAACATATCTAAATTTCAGGATCCTGAAGGGCTTCGTTCATTTTACTTCCTTGTCCAGGATCTTAAATGTCTTGTTTTTTCACTCATTGGTCTTCACTTCAAAATAAAACCTATTTAGTTATAGTGACAATTTCCCAATTGCTGTAATTGTTGCCATCGTTGTATACAATTTTGATAAAGAAACTCTTGCTTCATTGCTGATAAGTGTTGGCTGTTCGTTCGGTGAAATATAGTTTTTACTGACAAATTGAGACAACTACACCGTTTTGTAATGAATAAATCTCATAAATTAAGATAGGACATGAAGCTACACGTTAGCGGCGTTCGCAGTATTTCGCGATGTACTCACGGGCACGATGCGTAAACTGTTCGCGATTGGTCATCCAAAGTTGAGCGGCTTGCATGTTCAACGCATCGTCAAAGTCGATGAGATCGGTGAATAGAGAAGACAGTCCATGAATCACCTTAAAAATATTGACTTATAAGCAAAGAAAAGTTACAAAACTCATAATTGCCAGTGGTGGGTGACACGCGTGGGTATCTGCTGGCATGACCGTTGTACACTTCAGTTATGCAGATGCGTTGAGGACATATTTATATGAAGTAGCTTCTGTTCACTAGATAAGATGCACAAATATCAAAGTATGGTCACTACCTCTGTTAAATTCCTCGTAGGACGCCATCCAAATGCATCTAGCGAGTTTTCACGAAGTATTGACAAGCAAACACTACCATCTTCATTGATATTTGGGTGGAATACCCGTGTCAAACATTTCACTGTAGGAGGCTGAAAATTAGATGTGACTACTGCTGAAGAGGAAACACAAAACAGTAAGGGCGGTGAGCAAAACTTACAACATTGTTGTATTCAGGTGGTACGGAGATCGAAAATTTGAACACACCACCTCGGTAGATGCCTTCTTGTGGACAAACAGTAAGCACCTTAAAAAAATTTTGATTGTATTTATCGTTGGAGAGTTTAGTGATCGAGGTGCACAGTGTTAAGCAAGCTCGAGTCAGGTCCGCCTTGGCAAGTTGCTTTCCTGCTCCCTGCTTGTCAAGCCTGCCACCACTCTGTAGTTTTTAATTTGGTACCAGAGACATCTAGGTGAAACAAAAAGCAATGACTCGGTGAGGACGACTGGTCAAACCGAATAACTGTATGAGACCAGACTCACATTTAACCACCACAATATAACTTTAAACGCGAACACAAAAGCGTATCCTATATTGTATTGTCCTAAACACGGTTATTTAGCGTTTATTCGGCTCTTTAATTTTATCGTTTAATTTGTAGATATTGACTAAGCAAACTAGCTGGAACAAAGTTGATTCGCGCTAGTCTTACTAGTGAGACGATAGTATACCCATAGCTACTGATAAAGTCCATTTACCCCACTGTATTTGATAAGATTTTCACGAAGCTTAATGCTACAGAGCTAGCTTGATGCGTAAAAATTAAAATAGGTGACTTTGATGTCTTCAATAAGCCAGCCACTTTCTGTGCGAAAATCACTGATCAACGACAATGTTGTTAAGACCATATCGGAGCAAGGTCCATCTGCGACAACATACAAGTAAACCATTTCAGGACATATTTGAAAGATATGATCGGTAAGTGATTAGTTATTATGAATTAAGTCAGAAGAATTTGGATGATGGAATAATGCGGAACGAGTGAAAAAAAAAAAACGAGTCAGAACGATAGATGAATTTACGCATATCTGTGCTTGATTGGAACAAAATTGAGTTCGTTTTCAATCGGATGATAATTGGGAATGAAAAGTAGTTTACCTACAGAAACATTCTCAAGGAAAAGGGCTTGCTGTGAACCCGGAAAACCACGCTTATTCAACTTCAAACCAAATTTTGCTCTTAATAAAAGAATGTTGTTATATTTTGGGTCATTGAGTACCAATATGAGTTTTTAAAATCGAGCTAAAAGCTCAGATCGGAAAAGTTTTGTCAGCAATTGTACAACTTGAGGACATTAGTCAATGAAAAGACACCAGTGGTGCTCAATAGGAAGGACATCATAATGATGCTACTTTGAATACTTCAAAAATTGCAGAACCAAACTGGTAAATTATGTTGCATTCACTATACCCCCAAACTTAGCACCTTCCAACGGCCACTTGCTTTTGTATCAAAAAAGAAACTTTGAAAAGCAAAAAATTGATGAATGAAGATATCAAAGAATCAGTGGTTCAATCTTTGAACATCGAAAGTTGGAACATTTTTTAAAATTAGATATACAAATTGCACTCACGCTGGCATGAAGTCAGTAATATTAATGGCAATTATATTACTTAATATAGCTTGTTGAAGGTAAGGAAAATTTTTTTTGTTCTATTCCATAAACAAATAGGTGTATAGAACTTTCAAATAGGTGCATATGTCCTTGTTGCATGAATCTGATACACCGGAATAACCAAGATAAGATAAGCCTTGGCGTTGGTCAATCCCTTGTGTCGGGAAGTGCCTACGCATTTGTGTTTAACGTGATATCATGAAGGTACTTGAATGCCACCTTGACCTATACAATAACTTTAATTGACCACTCTTCACCAAGTCGCTGCTTTACCGACCACCGATGGATGGCGGGCTTGGTAGGCCTGGAAGGCGTAGCCAATAGATTTCGGTCTGCATGTCACTGGCACCTGCACCTGCACCATTGCGTCCACTGAATAACTGTATTTTTAAATTTCTGTTCTCTTAGTCATGTCACTTAAATAAGACCAGTACTCGTAAATTGATCCTTGATCCTATTGATGCTTGATCGAGACTCCGATAGTGAAGGGTATTGAGTACAATCATTATTTTATTACGGAACGAAAAACAGGATAACCCTTCTTCGATTAAACACTGTTATTATCTATACAATATGGCTTCTGTAGGTGAATAACCTCAACAAAACATAAAATGTGATTTCTTAACTATCACCACGATTACGACAATAATGAAAAACCCACATAGTAACAGACGATAGCAGTATTATATACTTACCATTTCATGTAGCTGAGAAGTAGATGGGAATGATAGTTTGCACATATTTTGATTTTTGAGGTTGACTTCAAGATCCTTTAATTCTAAAATTAAGCATACTATCATAAGTGTATAAAATATTTCTTATAGTAACTCACATCAATTGTTTCCTAAAATAGCTCTAAGTATTCATTTACCTTGCGCAAGCAATTTTTCTCTTATTGCAATTCGTGTTTCCATATATTTTTTATTGTCGTCGATTCCATTGATCCTTTTTTGCAGATTCAACATCCTAGAAACAATCCCTGGAAGACAATCGGAAGACAACCGATTTCAGAAATTTAGGCATACAAAAATGCATTGCACAAATTCAGATAGTAATTACCCTACTGCACAATACAAAGAAAACTTATTGTCATGGTCACTTGAAATTGTTCAAAATACATTGTATACTGTTTCAGTGTAACAATTTGAGATAAAACAGATCGTTAAACACACATTTAATTGCTGTAATAAATAAATTGGACTTCACGTACACAGGTATCGAAATTCAAGAAGTAAACGCGTAACAATTGAACTTCTACGAGAAAATGAGCTCATGCATTGTCGTCTGACGCGACGTCATTATTTAATTGTGTAACAACTTTATAATAGGTGGTGTGTGCTGATTGAGAAGTACGTTACGGCTTTACAAACATAGTAAGCTTTTCATGAAGTGCAACAACAACAAGCCATGTGGGTCTTCCATGAAGGAGGGGGGGGCTGTGTCTTAATTTTGACGTTTATTATAACGATGTTAGCATACAATATTTATTAAATATCGGTTAACGTCTCAGCGATATCATCGTCTACAGAGCGTTTAGATGTGGTTATACATTCGATATTATTCCTATATTTAGTAACGATTGTATAACAAAAGTTTCCAAGCTCGGCTATCCTTTAACCTCGGCATTTGTAAATTGAATACCTTGACTGCAACTTTGTTTAGCAATACTCGAGGTTGGTAACCAGTGTTTTATTGAAACAGTGTTTATTGTTTACCAACCTCGAGTATTGCTAAACAAGGTTTAAGATAAGATACTGTATATCACACTCATGTTACTGCTAGAAAAGAAAAAGGAAGGTAATATAGAAACATGAAATAATATGGAAACATTTCAAAATCATTTGAATAAACACTTATAATAATCGATTCAGTGGGTGTTACATAATAATGTTTAGATGATGATTAAAACCTAACTGGACGTGTTATCGATTTTTATTAGCACAATTGTTCTTTCATTTGTTGTTATGAAAAACATCTTATGCATGTGAAAGAAAACTTGTTTCAAAATCACCTATCCTACCGTAGCGTTACTTTTCTTTCTATGCACGTTTTCCTGTCCCCTTAAGATATGCATGATGATATGAGTGAGGATATTCAGGATACTGCTTACAGTTATTATTTCAATCGATACCATGGACATTAAATTGGAACGGCAAAATACTACTAATAGAATAGAATACGAATGAAACGATGCTAATCAAAAAATGTAAGGACCGTTCGTCATCGTAATGAAGGTTGTTCCTAAGTGTGTAAGAATCGTCTTTTATCACTTTATTTTTATTGACTTGGCTATAATAATAATATATAAAGAAGTATGGGAAGAGGATTATTCTACTACTATAAGCTCATCATTCTTTCCTATGATGATGATATGAGTCATGGCAATTTTCATGATAGATAGTAGGCTTGAAGTATCTGCTTCATAGTTCTTGCTTAGATCATCCAGACCTCTTAGTTTTGCTTTTTCTCTTCCACATCTCTTCTTTAGCTGTCTCTTTTCTGTCTCACGGTGTGTCATGATTCTTGATCTTAATCGTAAACACTCACATAGATACGTGGTTAATCCAAATGTCAACTACCCGTCGAAAATATAAGGAAAAAATTCCAATATTAAGGTGATTCGGTGGTATGAGGTGTTGTGCTCACTATACAGACTAGTGAGTGAGTGTCACGAGGAACACAAATCCACCACATGAGATTGGTGAACGACCAAGCTTATTTAATCTAACTGTGTTTTATACATTAGTATGCAAAAATAAAAAAAGTTTTGCAGATTTATTGTTAATTGGATGGTAAGCTTCTATGGATTCGTCAACATCCTCACGTTTGTAGACTGACTAAGTACTATCGGATCTTGACGATTTGAATTTAGATCAGGAAGAAAATGTTTATCCATCACGTCAGACACACACAACGGTAAGAATAAATAACTCGAATGTTGTTCTACTAACTTACCACACCTACATTGTTGTACTTTGGAAAAATTTACAAAATAATGTCAGTTACTAATCGATTCTATTTGAAAATTTCTGAATCACATTTATAATAACAATTTATATGCTTCATATGAAAAGTAGATCAAATTGAACTCAAAATCCACTAGATTATCATCGTCAAATGAATTATTTATTCTTATCTGCATAGTAGTACATTATAGAAATGGATCAATAATAGTGAAAAATTTTCAAATGATCACTCAAATTGTGAGGATAATACAATATTAATACAAAAACAGTTAATTTTGAAAGAAATAATCTATGGAAATGTTATAAAATACGATTTTCCCACGTAAACACTTGTAACACATGAAGTATTTTTGTGCGTAGAATGTGATATTTTTTGAAATGAGTTTTTGTTAATTTAGAAAATTATCTAACTCAGTGTGAGAAAAAAAAAGCACATTCACAATTAGATGAGAACCGTTTCAGCATTCCGTTGAACTGCCATCTGTCGAATCATGAGTTTTCCTTAATTACTCGAGTTTATGCTTAACTCACAATTTTGAGGGAAATTCATAAATCGTAACTCCTTGTTCCATTATTACGTGCTCTATTCTGATGTGCTAATCAATTATAGTTAATCATTATACCTTAAAGAAATGAACCGATGATCAACTACAATCCATCAAATGGTACCTCTTTTTAGTTTTCGTTTGTTTTTCTTTTGTCGAACTCAAATTAACAGCTTCATCAGGATTAATAGTGAACTGTATCCGTTTCTTAAAAGAAGAAACAATAACGATCAATACTTCTGAGTGTAACGGTTAAAGCTATAATAAAAATTTAAAGCACATGAAAACAGGTTAGCAGTCTATTTCTACGTACATCGCAAGGAAGCAATGTTCTAGTGAGTAGGACTTACACCTTTCCTTTCACATAACTCGACAAATGGCTGAGCTCGTAACATTTCGATCAGTACACAATCACAAAAGTTCCAGCATTTAGCACCGTGAGCAAGATTCTTTGAAGATTTCCGCCTTAATTTGTCAACGTGATGTATGATAAACATCAACAAGTGAAATAATGAAGCTTCATAAGACCTCTGATAGTACTTGTGATAATGAAGTCGTCAAAAATTGAGGACTAATATTTACGAAGATAAAACACCTACGTGTTATTCCGAGGTTTAGACACCTTCTTGGTGTTTTTTTGAATCACCTCAAACAATCTATTTCTTCATCGTCTTCTATATTTTCACGTTTATCAATTAAATAGATAAAAGATTTGAGGACAAAAAAAGCATCATCAACCTTATGAGTTGTTGATTGTGAGTTGTTTGCATTATCTGCTAAAGACGATGAAGAACATCGAGTAATGTTTTTATTGATCTTTGGCTCACCAACAAGACTAGCAGCTCTTCGTTGAGCTAGAATATCCTGAATACCATGACAGTACTCTGTGAAAGGACATTGTCACAGACTTTCAATCAATTCAGAACCGATGGAGTGTTATGAAGTGGAGATTATGTTGAAACAAATACATTAAATATAACTTTGTCACTTAAAATATTGATATCAAATATCGGAAGAACAGAAGAGAAAACAGGAGGCATTTTTCCTCCCGGAAAATCTCAAAGAGGGATTTCACCTGTTTACGAGATAGTGTTGAATAGGTGTCACATTCATATCGTTGTGGTCGACGAGTGATTCTTTTCAACTGTAAAGACAATTTATTTTTACTTTCAAAATGGTAGAAAGATAACAAGAAAAGCTTTATACAGTTCCAAAGTATAACTAGTATTTTGATTTGCTTTCATATGTTTAGAAAGATGCTAATGAAAAATATTCTCACTTCGTTTCATTAACAGGATCAAAATCGAATCCGCTCATGTATTTCACCGATGGGATCAACTTCATTTCCCATTATTACTCGACTGACTGAGGATACTTTCAGGAAATCTATGTTTTATGGAAGCAGTAATGGAATGAAAAGTGAACGAAATGCTTTGTTACGTGAAGAACAACTACGTAATCTGCCGACCAGTCTGGCATTCATAGCGGTATTTGTAGAATGATCGATCGAATTATTTCTATGAGTTAGAAAAATATAAAAACACACCAGATTCCTCAATGAATTCCAAATATTCAAAAAATTTCTACCTATAGTCTTTCAGAATTCGTCGAGTGTTTATGAACTGAATGAGCTGCGTATAGTCACCAATGTTCCACTATTTTTTTTCTCAGCATTAACGACTATGAAAATCACCACAATGACTTGTCTTCGTTTTTCAGAATGCATCCACTACTTTCCACATCACTTTGAGTCATTTATGAAGGTGTTTCACCAGTTCCTAGTCTCTGACTGATGGATTCTTTCATTTCGTATCGCGTAATCGTGACTAGAAACAGTCCCTCATTAACAGAATGTACTAAAATATACAGCGGAGGATTTCTCAGCACAGTCTCCAGAACTGAGAAGGGCATTTCCTCACGTAGACCCACTATGAAGTAAATATGTATTACGAATCGCCATCGACATCGTATCAACTAAACGTAGGGGGTCATTTCTTTTTTTCATTCACAACATTCGATGATCATATGCTTTGGCCACTACGTGCATAAAGGTTATGCAAGAGCTCAAGTTCGGTAACCGTAAGGTTTTCATTCCTAACTTGGGTGGTTGCACTTCAGACTTTGGTAATTCAACCGTATGTTTGCCCTCTAATGACGATGATGGAGATTGAAGATTGCATAAATAGTTGAGTGCGAGTCGTCGGAAGCAGAAGCAGTCATAATAGATGTTACCCAATTGAGAGTCG
Source organism: Dictyocaulus viviparus (assembly GCA_000816705.1). Taxonomy (NCBI): domain Eukaryota; kingdom Metazoa; phylum Nematoda; class Chromadorea; order Rhabditida; family Metastrongylidae; genus Dictyocaulus; species Dictyocaulus viviparus. Next base: position 70,665 of record KN716445.1, on the reverse strand, counting down.
ATTATCAGACGTCAAACTTGGGTAGTTAAAACTTTATCTAAAAAGTACGTAAAAATAATATATCAAGATTATAATAGCGATAAATTAAAAATATACATAATAGGACTATTACAGAGAATTCATGAGACAGCGATTGGGCAATTATGTAGCATTTGTTAGCCAGACACAAATGGTTAGAAGAATGACATATCAAGATCAACAATATAAATTTATTATGACTATGATGATCACGATTATTATCATTTATCATGATTTATCACGAATGATTGCATGAGACTGACCATATAATGAGAGTAGAACAAAAAGTTAGAGGTTATGAGTGAATGGTGCAAAGAAGGCAACTACTGCAACTGCTTATATAGGGAGGGTGTGGAGACATCAAGATGGTGAAATAGTAACCGTTCCTGTCGTTTAGTCAGTCCTCTTTTGATATTAGCACAAGAAGTCAATCAGGATTTTGAAAACCAATGAGGCTTCATTAATCAGGACATTTGCCCTTCTGATTAGTTGCACTTTTGAGATCAAAGAATTCATGATCAGGTAGACCTAGGAAGTCACGAGCTACGATGATTTTTCGAAATATACATGTTAAATCTGAATATTGAAATTGAGGAAACGATTCTTTATATCTAGTAACACAAATCGCTGCCTGGCAAAAAATGTAAAAGGGATTAGAGAAGATTCGAAGTTTATTGAAGGGAAAGGCTGGATTTGTTTTTGTTCATTTGGTGTCTTGCGTCCATTCCTTCGACATTCTGTCTAGACGAAACGTAAGGACTCAAGGAACTCAGACCTAGTAGATTAATGTTAAATAGGATTTTATCGGAAAAGGAGAAGACGAACACGTTCACAATAAGCTATGGAAATTTCCATTTCTTCTGCAACCCCGACAGCAGGATACACTCTTGAAGACATCAATTTTTCGCTAAGCAGTAGAAGAAAAGCAAGGTAATCGATATACGGAAATTATATGATGTAATGCCATTTGCACAGATAAAGTACAAGAGACAAAGAGATTTATCGTACCCTCACAAACGCAAAATGTTGATCCTCTGACTTAGATGATGAGGCTGTAGCCTACACTTTAAGTTGAACCGGGACATACATTAATATAATTGAAATGAACAAACACAATTCACGTTCAAATTCATCATTCTTTCTGTGATCCTCAACTTTAACATTAGAAGTTATAAAAACAAGAGCATTCAAATTCAAATAAGCCTAAAACATAAGCCTGTTCTATTTATTCCTTTCATGAAACGTAAACGTGTCTTGGGTATTTGTTAAATCGCGACGTGCAATTCATTCCGTGATGATTTCTGATTTGAGGTAGCCAATTTTGTAAAATAAATCCCTCCTCACCTCTTCACCATTACCGCCACCATTCCTCTTCTTTTGGTTTTCCCTTGATGTTGTGACTGCATTAACATGTCTAGATAATTACATCACTAATTTTTTGTTATAGTTTGAACAATAATATCGGTATCTTGGAAAAGTTAGCAACCGACAGTTTGATGTGGAAAATATAAATATATTGACTGAGAATATAATCCCCCAATTCTATTCGACTCATATTTTTCCCTTACATTTTCTAAGTCCACATAAACATTTCATATGCAAGTACGCCGATGCGTTGATATGTATGGAGATCATATTCTTAAATTTCAGAATACCATTCGTAGCACAAAATACGTAGTTGTTTCTAATTCACCTCTTCACTGAGTATGTACTAGCAAGCTGCTCAATAATACAACAACTTCCATGGAAGAATTATGCAAACCATCTACGGTTAACCATCATAAATCACACCACAGGGAAGAAACCATGATCTATTGAGCCCCTGGATGCGCAGTGGCTCAGTGGTGGAGATGTCGCAGTGAGAAGCTGGCCCCAATCAGTTCGCGGCCGCTCCTCATGTCTACTAAATCCGCCAATCCTCCTAGGTCGCTGCATTGGTACCAGGGAAATTTGAGTAAAATGAATAGTACTCACTTAGTGAAGTGTTTCCAACTCAAGTCACTGAGTAGACCACGTAGGCATTCAACCATCTCCACGATATCACGTTGAACACGGATGCGTTGGCGCATTCAGCCACAAGGGATTGATCAAAGCCAACGATTATCTTATTATTTTATCTATTAACTCCAAAACTGTCTTCGATACGGTTGCGTGGAATGGAATGAGTACGGAAAGGCATTAAAAAACTCTGCACCATTGCTGCTAAACGTGAAAGAACAAAGACGTTTTTTCGTTTTTTACAGCGCACCAACCTAAAAACTTGAAATAGGAAGTAGTCGGAGTGACCAGAACGAGAAAATAATAATCGACTGCTTCTCAAAAATGCGATAAGGGAGATGTCGATGAATGCGTTAATCAAACCTGGTTGCGAACTTGCTTCGAGCAACTAATGAACATAATCGAGTAGCCACGTCAAGCTGTTGATCATTAAGTCGATGATACGCATGAACGTGATGACCAGTGTGCATAACCTGTTGCACACGAAGACGTTCTCGGTCAGAAAATGCGATGGACACTAACAACTTCCAGTTGCTTTTGAAACGAGTGCAGTTGATGTCTTTTTCATTTGCGAAATTTTTCTAGTTGACATTTCTAGAGTAATAAATATAGCCATGATTGAAAAAGCCTCAGCTTTATGAAAGGGTAAATAGCATTACCGCGTCATCTTTCTACGGATAGGATAACAAGGAAATGTTTATACTGAAGTTAGTTAATAGATATTACCAAATTTACTTGTATATTATATAAATATGAATACAAATTTGTAACTAATCTTCTGTCGAGTTCTCACCATGACGAAATTTTACAATTATACCACCTCTTTATGTTGTTGTTGAACACGTTCATGTTGCCAATACATTCAACTAGAACTCTACAATGTAAATGCATGGAAGCTCGGCAGTGCGTATTAACTAACACCAGTACAAAGAATTTCATCTGATTTCATTTGTGTTAGCATAGATGGCGCAGACGAAACGATAAAACTTCTTAATAAAAATCAAGCACCAGCAAATCCATAACGCTATTCGCTGATGATGTTTGATTCGTGCCCTTGGACTTCAAACTAACAACCAACGTACACTAAGGAGATACATAGTGAACACCAACGTTGATGAATATTTCGCATCGTTACGTATCGGCTCAAGCCCATTAAGTAGGATACAGATATCCCATTTGGCTTACGCCATCATTAAATAGCAATTTGTTGTTTCACAATCTAACATTCTAGATAATTCTATTGCATTCATTCTATTGAACACTGCTAGAAGTAATGGCAACGTGCTTCCATCTTCTAACATTTTCTAAAAATCATGCTTCTATGTCGTCCATAGTTGTGCTGAATGGATCAGCACGTACGGCAGAACGGATATCTGTAAGTGCTGGTTTGAGTCCCGCGTGAGGTTCCGAGTTTTGCGGCCATCTCAGCACAACTATGGACAATATATCACTGCAAAATGAAATAAAATTAGGAATAAATTATGCTTCTGTTTTAGCTAAGCAGAGCAAAAGTAATTTAATACAAAGCGTTAATTTTTTTTTGAACATTTTGGTATTCCTCATAAAGTCTATGAAGAAATGTCGCGAGAAGCTTACGGCGATTTTTGAGATCTGATACATCGTATCACTGAATCCTCCAACCCATTCACAGTACAGCAAGTTCCATTGGTATTCTTGAAACATATAGTTCATTTTGCTTAAAAACGCTGCTACTTTAGCTTATAGTAACTGTTATGAAGGAACTGCAAAGAATGTTGAACTCACTACTGTTTGTCCTCACTGCAAATATTTGCAATGAGTCAAAAAAAAAAGACTACGAATTTATGATGAGAATGATGCCTAATCCATAAAAACAGTTCTGGCCAGTGGTGACGGCTACGATTTTGCACCATATGCCTGTCTTCTTCACACTGAAGTCAACGATATTTCATAATTCCTATTTACAGCACTCTTGAATATTTCATCTAGAACATCATTCTCCTTCACACACCATAAAAATGCATTGTCATCTGAATCCGTGACGCTGAGTTCTCTTCATAGAACAAGCGAGAACCATAGGTTAATTTCCGTTACATTCTCGCTTCTGATTTTCTGTTTGAATCGTTCCTATGCCTTCATCGTTAACAGCGTGTTTTGCGCTATTTTGTGTGAAAATAGGCTCAACGAGAGTCGTTCGCACATTTTTAAAAAAATTGGATAGTAGTTATCACATCATGAGAAGAACAATAGCTATTGGATTCACATTTTGCGCTGTTCTTAGAAAGTCAATTAGCACTGTTCAGTACACTGGATAACTCATGGACACACTGTTGAGCTCAAGTCCTCACTATTTTGTGTTCTATGATGAGATTGTTGAAATGCAACTCATCTTAGTAACGCATCTGTTCATGAAACATCCACCTCAGATTGATCGATGACATTTTTTTTCTTCAGAAGCATTTCTTACTTTTCGTAATAAATAGGAAGTATACGGCCGAAGTTGAAACGAATCTAGTAGAAGAGTAGTTTCAGAATCAAGCCAATCAATATTTTCAACAAATCGTTGAAGTGGCTTTGAACACGAAACTTCAAGTTCTTTCTTACTCGCAACAACAGTTGCCTTTCTTTCCACCTCAATCCAAAAATTTCAATTGCAGTTAATTTCACAAAGTAAAATACAATGATTTTACTATTTTCACTTAGATATACATTAGTTCTTCAGGAGCAATAGCATCAATATGGAGAAAACCAAAAACACCGACGACGAATGACGATGCGGTCAACAACGTTCTTGACAAATCCACCATATGTTTGATCTACTGTATGAGACTAAATTACTTCCGAATGGAACTGAATGTTCGGCATCGTATAGTTACTAGGACGTGTTCTTCTCATAGGAATCGTTTATTTTTTGTTTGTTTTCTCATTGAACACTTTAATTTTTCATCTGCACTTTTGCATAAAATCTAAGATTGTTCTATAATCAGTCTAGAGAAGATATGATAAAGCTGAATAATGAAGTAAACAACTTTCATCTTTACTGAAAATGTCGACAACAAACTTACTTTACATGATATTTTATTTAATGAAGATTGACGATTAAGACCAGCTGACATACGTTTAGTTTTATAACACTCCTTCATAGTTGAATGCTAAAACGATAAGAAATTCTTGGAAGGCTTTAAAACATTAAGAATTCAAATCATATTTTATGATTATCGATTTTATTTTTCGTGAAAAACAAAACTAAGCATAGTATATGGTGTTGGGTGATGACGGAAAATGATTGATTATTCGTAATTGATTATCCTAATGAACCAATACTAGACAAAATCTCAAAGAATTTCAACACAACGTATATTATGCAATATATATATATATATATATATATATATA
>KN716445.1:45631-60578 GCA_000816705.1 Dictyocaulus viviparus | reverse complement strand
ATATCTCCACAATCTCTGTCGATGTCGGCTAACATTTGTTTCGCTTGCGCGATGTTTGGTGTAATGAATACGATGTCATCGGCGAAGCGAAGATGGTGAAGTTGTCGATCGTTGATTTTCACTCCCATTTTGTCCCATTCCAATCAAAATCGATAGGTTTTAAATCAAAGAAACCTAATCTTACGTATACTTTGAGCAAATTATGAATATGGAGAACAATATAAGAAACGAGAGGTGTTAGAAACGATGTGTTAGGACTTCTAAAAGAAGTAACTGGTCAATTAATAGAGCTGAAAATGCGGACCCACTTTTTCAACTCTATAGTTCTCTAAAAGTTTTGCTACGCATTCAAAATCCACACATTTGAAAGTTACGTTTATACCTCAACCACGTGAAAGATTTTACGAACTACTAACAAAGCGCTCGAATGAAGCCTTCTTAAATATAGCCGTCATCGACAAGCTGTATTCGTAGCTTCCAACAACCAAGTAACTTAAGCCTCACGGAATAGGCCGCAACAGTGTTGTCGTGTACGCAAAAGACCACCAGCATGGACGACGATCGCGCCGTGAAGAAATAAATGGAAAATTGCTGGGCCCGCACCACGTAGACGACGGGCCATTCAAGTAATTAAGTAAGTGGTCATAGTGTACTACATATCTATTCATCATAACACATTGTAATATTGATACATTTCCGTAGAAACCGGTGAGAGAATGTAAATGTTTAATGAATTTATGAAAGGAATAGATGACTAAAATATACGAGTAGTCCGTGCGTAGAATTCCATATATATATGTATATGTATTTATTTATTTATTTACATTTACATTTATATAATTCTGGAAGACTACGAATTTTCAAGCGTACAAAGTTTCAACAAATATAAAGACCATTTGCGGTTCAAATCATGTGCAGCTCTAAAGTTAACCTGCTTTCGATCTTTTGTACCTTTGTGGAAGTGTGGGAAACTCCAACCATCCAAAAAAATCCTGGTTGTGAAGCTGCTCATACTCAGCAACTTTTCTGTCTTATTATTATTCCCGTGCATACTCACATAATTCGTCATTTTCGCACATGAACGTACTGTTTACGCAGACGTAGTGGGTGGTGGAGGAGATGCCACGCAGACCCGAATCAGTTCGCGGCCTGCCCTTAGGCCTACCGAGTCTCCCATACTTCCGGTATCAGCAAATTAGTTCCAACGAAATCTGGGTATAGCCAAGATAGCAAGCACTGACTTGGTAAAGGGTGGTCAGCTCAAATAACTGTATAGACCGGGCTCACATTCAACCACCTCCATGATGTCACGTTGAATATGATTAGTTTAAGCGCATCTTGCAACATGAATTAATTGAAGCCAAAGCTTAATCCAGCTTATCGAGTCTAACAGATGGTGCTATCGCCATTCGCTACCAAAACGTGATGTAATTAAGCATAAGAAGTTAAACAATCTATCATTGATGTTGAACATGGCGTTAGCGCATGTTTTGATAAAGCAGCCAATCTTAAGTACAACGTCATCGAAGTGCATATGTTGATGAAATCTTAAACACAGGACGCTGCTCGTGGAAACATATTCTTTGTTGCTTGCACACCACTAGAGTACAGATGACAAGGCTTTACTTTCTGACGAAGCAAATGGCAAAGGTCAACAACCTCATGAGATCTTGAAAAAATGGGCAGTAGCCGTTCTTATTTTAGTTTTTTAAATAGGACAGTAAAGCAATCGATACTATTTTGTATAGCTCTAAATTTATTTCGCACTGGAATTATGAAACAACTAGAAGAGTTATGTCCTTGACATCTTTTTAACGATAATTCTGAACATTTTATAACCGAACGTACCACAGCAGATGCCAGGTAGGGAATGAAGTTACCTCATTTTTCAGTTAGCTTGTTGCCCTCTTTGCATAATGATAAAAATGAAATGACTCTTTAACTCCAATAAGTATAAAAGTAACATTAGGACGACAGTATGTCAGGTGTGTCGGAAAGTTCTGTTCATATTTATTACAACACTTTTTGACACGTAAGCACATCTTTGGGGCGCAATGGCGCAGTGGTGAAGGCGTCAGTGATACGCAGGCCCGAATCAGTTTGTGGCCACATTCCAAGTCTACCAAGCCCTGTCATCCCTTGGTGTCGGTAAACTGGTACAGGAGAAATCCGTGTAAGATAAAAGCAGCATTGACTTGGTGAAGAGTAGTCAACTCGGGTCACTGTATTGACCAGACACGCATTCAACCACATTTTAGAAAACTGATGACTTTTAAACAGCATGAAAATTTCATTTGATATACCAAATAGGAAGAGCGTTCATAAAGAACTTTGGATTTTCTCATATTTTCCTCATACAGTCATTTCAGCGTTCCAATGCACTATTACCTAGTGAATAATCATATTTAATGTGTTCTTGAAATTGTAATTTTTCTATAGTTTGAAATTTAGAAATTCCTTATAATGAGAGTTATAAGAGTTCATAGTGGTTAGGAGCGATGGAGCGGATTGAACGAAAAAGCTGTTAATTTCATCGAAGGTTACTTGTATGATTAGATTTTACGCGTTGTACATTCGCTTATTTCTCACGTTACTGTCGTCCGTTGTGGTGGTCTTCTATGCACATAGGGGACAGCACATTCCGTAGTCCTGAAGTCGTCGATAGCGTTTGATGACCGCGTTCGTCATGTCCACGACGTAGTTGAGGTATCAGCTTATGTATTAGTCGTGTGCAAAGCGTAGGGACAAGTGCGTAATCGGAGAGATGAGCTTTTCGTTGTAAAATCTTAGCGTAACCAATACAGATTTCTTTTATTTTTCACATAACTTATCTTTAATATCGTCCTACATATTAAAAAGTCGTTTAGCACAAATGACACAACATTTGATTTCTCCAATTTGAGATTCATTAATCTTAATTTGGCTTCTTTGGCACCATGAATTTTTTATGAACTGAGTTTTATTCTAGGTTATTTCCAGTCTGATAAACCCTGCGAGAGGCTCTCTAGTGGTTTCTGTATTCTTCCATTTTGAAAGTGTTTTGTCATAGCCGCCAGCTAAATTTTCCTCAATACCTATCATGTGCGATCCAGTAGCTATGCTACTTTTCATGCTTTCTATCGCAACTCGAACTTCAGAATAGTTCTTTTCACAGTGTATTCTAGGGTTTTCGGGAGAAATCGCGTAATAGAGGATCATTAAATGGAACTTTCTCCGATTCAATTTCATAACTGGAGTTGATGAATATTCCATCTTTGTCAAAAAAAAGCTGGCAAAAAATATTTTAATCTCAATCGCAAGGTTAACGACAACGTTTCTTGAATTTAAATCGTTTTCCAGCTGCTAAAACAATTATTATTTGATTATACCTTTTTGAACCTCGATGCAACGATTTCGTTCAGTTAGGCTTAGGCTTAACCAGAATATCAGACTCAATAGAGAAGGATGGTACTATCGAAGCATCGAAGCAGCACAATCTTTTGCTAGTGAGAATATGATTGATCTTCACGTGGATCGACTTCTACGGCAATGTTCCGTTGTCAAAAAGAATGATTTTTTGTAGTAGAGACGTGATGCAAACATGTGTGCTGTGAGAAGTTCCCCACCTTTATTTCAATATTCTAATGAAACATTCTGATACCAATTTATTTTCTTTAATCGTTTACCTTCTCCATGAAAATTTCCAACATCTAATATGTAGACAAACTTCTTGCTTCTAAGAACTTCTTGCAACTTACTAAAGAATGTATCATGTTCGTGTTCGTGCTGCAACGTTCAATGGACAGCAGTTGATGATGATGATGATTTCATTATGACATCGTGGCTGAAGACGGCCACCGACACCTACCTTTTTAAAGCAATTGTTTCTTTCTCAATTTGTCTAATATCGGTTTCTCTTCTCTTGATCTCTTATGAAGCTACTACATAAAATTTAATTCTTTCTTTAGCCCCAAGATAAGCGTAGAGATCGACGTACGAGGAAACTGTTCCGGTGTTGTATGTAGAAATTACGAAATAGTCTCCAAAACATAGTCCAATAATCCTGTAGTGTTCCCTCTGGATTATTGGTTTCCATTGATACCTGGGATCCGTCCGTATAGCATAGAGTTCCTTCTACCCTGAGAACGCCATGGTAGAGTGTCCGCATGGTTTTGACTACAGTTAGTAATTGGTTCGCACAGATCAGGGAGATATGCCCTTATGGATTTACTTCATCAAGACAGCGACCATTATACGTAATGATGCTGAGATAATCGCAAAGCTTGGAGTCTCAGGCAGAACTCGAACGAGCACCCACACATGTTCGGTCTATTGTGCTTGCCGATTACACTACTGAGGCTTTCGCCGCTGAGTGCAACCGCTTAGTTTCTAAGTGGCCATCTTATCAATTCGTCCGTCGGTGGATTCGAGCCTGTATCGGTGTTAAAAAATGTGTTATATCACTGTAACTTATCATAGTTGATAAGGAATGAAAGAACAGCACTATTCTTTATAGGTTTACTTTTAGCTAGCTTTCCACCTAAAATAGAAATGTCCTGAGAACACCTCGCATCTAGGATGAAGGCGGTAAGCAGATTGGTATTGTTATCAGACTAGTCACAGAGTTTGTATCTATGTGGATTAAGTGTAACGATAGTTGAACTTGTTATGTATAGTGGAGAACCCAGGAGATTGACTAGACTATGCCGAACAAGTTTATGCCTCAATGAAGGCTGTAAGATGCTCTGAATTTGAGCTTCTTCGATGCGACGAAGTTATACGTGTGATTCAATATGACGCGAATCAAGATATGTGTTATTTTTTACGTTACAAAATGACCGTTTGTTTTATTTTCCGAACGTGAATGCCAGGTTCAGAATGAGGACCTCATTGCTGTGAAATTAGATAAATTCAAAAATACACGGATATGTTTGGTATGTAAATGATGTACCATACAATTTTGATTAGTTTCAAAGTCAGCTAACGTTAGCACTCATTCTTTAATGAATGCGATTCATGTGGAATACTATGTTTCTGTTTCTATATCTCATTAGATGAGGACTTAGGAGAACATTCCCTCAAAAAAACACTTATAACATTAAGAACCTACGTTGATATCGTGGAATGACTTGAATTCTTCATGATTCTTACAACAATCAACTGTAACAATTTACAAGCATTAGGTATTTCTACGCTCAATTTTCACTCACCTTATATTATCGTAGAAAACGTTGTGTTTAGCGTATGTTATGGTTTCATTATGCAGCTTTTATAACCTTAAAGTGTCTCATTATAGAATCTCTATTCATAAAAGAATAGCAGTGTCTTATAATGCTCAGAAAACAGACGTTCTGTGGTAGCACAAAAATATTTTGGCCCAAGTCGAAACTTTTCAAAAGTCCACGTTTATGTATTATAAGCAAAGTATTTTTATTTAATTCTTATTATGATAAATACAAGTGCAATATTAAATGGCAGGCTAGTTTTTTTGAATGATGGTTTATGACAGCATAATTCTGTGTATGTTGAGCTTCGCATTGTTTATGTTCTCTGTGAATCCACGCATTTTCGCTTAACAAACAAGCTTTTTTATTTGTGTATTCTAGTCATTGGCTTGTATCAATAGTTATTCAGTTTTTTTTTCAGATTACAATAAAAACATGACAGACGCAGGAATCCGCGGAACACTCAGCGGTAAATTGTTTTTCACGTATTCATTTATCATCATGAATTCAAGTCATTTGAGGTGTCAATGAGTTGGTTAACTTTTTTTGGAAACTGCCTCCTCCAACGACCGTTCAGCATTTTCAAAGAGAGCGAATGTTATTTTTGAATGCAGGTATGGTTAATACTAAAATATCAATTAAACAAGCAAAAGAGGTGCATTCTTTTCATCTCAATAAGAACTTATAATTATTACTCAGATTTCTTTACTACACATTAAACATTCACTTATGTTAATTTATTTGGAGTAAAAGATAAGGAGTATTTCCAGCTTTTTGTGGTGGGACAAATGATTCATAAATAACCTTCGTTTTATGTAAATGGCCTGCTATAGTGGGATTTTTGTGGTCCTAAAATCATCCAACTATAATAAATTATTGCATATCAATTATCTCAACGGAGTCAGCAAAATATGAGTAGGTGGGAAACTAATCATGCAGTATTCCTTTAAGCATTGAGGAATAAATTCCATGCCTTTTCACTTTGTTATTTTTTTAGTGTGCTAGGTTAAAAATATGTCAATATGGATAACACTGCAAAACACGGCATTTATAGAAGTTCACGAAATAGTATTTTGGTATTTAATTGATGTTTGTTGATAAAACCTATTATTTTTGGGATATGCTGACTACTTATCACTCATATTTTCTTATAAGGCTGAAGAAATCATGTAGAGGCTGAACGTTACTTCCATATATACTCATTTCTATTTTATTGCGACATTAGTAATATCTACTTCTTTGTTACAGCGTGTGTAATAGAATCATTGCTTATTATTGTGGCCGTCATTTCAAAAGTGCTATCATTATAATGTTACTTTCAAAATCATCATTTATAATTGTTTCACCTGTGTGAAGAGTACTGTCACATGTGTTTGATAATTTGTTATAAAAATTTCACTCTTGAATATATATTTACTTTCTCATCATTATTCCCAACCTGTCATATTCTGTTTTTTGTTTTCATTTGTTGTTTTTATACAATTCTTGATATTGTTGTATTTTCTTCTTTTAATTTCAGAACTTGTGCTACTCTATTTCGGAAAGCGGATGGCTTCATGAGGCATGTAATGCGTTGCGACAGTAGTCGTGCTGGTGACGTCGATTCGGAGCCAGATAAACGTACTATTCTAATCTCACCCACAAATGTTGATATAACAACGAAAACATCGCGCATAATACCAGTGAGAAAACCACTGGCTAATGGATTGGTATGATTTGTTTTTTTCTTCGATAATCATCTTACATACGAAATGATACTGTTGCATTAACGTATCATATTTAAGACACCCACGCCGAGTATGCATTCTTCCACTGTTTTAAAACAAGACTACAACCTAAAAGAAACTATAGTAAAAATGGTGCGCAATTTGCTCAATAATGAAAAATGTTTTAATTTGTTGCTTTTTCGTTTTTTACAATTTGATTTTGAAAAATATTGTCAGTTAGAGAAACTGTACTTGACATGTTTTATGAACTGTTCTTTGGAAGAGAATCGGACAGCTTTGATAATGCAGACTCATGTTCAAAAACGCGTAAAGCTTTTACGATTCGATTTTAAGTCACGGTGTCATCAAACTCTCCAAAAAATTCCATAATCTAAGCCAGGTTTCTTATTGCTTGTTTTTAGCAAACCGTTCCTTCTACACGTATGCTTGAAATTGGAAGTGAAAATGAAGTTAAGAACTCTCCTTTACTGGTAAGTTTTTTCGAATTTGTTTGGGAGAATTCTTTACAATTGTGCTTTTGGATTCATTCGCATCATAGATATGCTCTGAATGCCACCACTTTTTTTGAGATATTTATGAATTGAAGACTGATGCCTAATGTTATTATATTAGTTTGATTCCTTTTTAACTTATGCCTTTTAGTCATGAATGAATCTATCCATTTTAAATCTATCCTTCGGGAAGAAAAGATCATTGTAACATATCACACAATTTTTGTGACGAAGAGTGCATATTGGCTTGCCATTTTTCTTGTACAACCGAAATTTTTGTTTTTTTTTTGTTTCCGGAAATTCGATCAAAAAATTCTGACGTTTCCAGAAACGCGCTCAAAATCGCGTCACTACACAAAAGTCGATTCCTCGGAAAGTTCAAAAAATGGATACTAGTGAAACTAATGATGTTTCTGCTAATACCACATCTACTTCGACAACTACTTCTAATGTGGGTTCTTTGATCAACGTTCAACATGTAAAGTAGGATACCATAGAAATATTCTTTCTGCTTATGAGTTCGTTTTATTGTAAATTTGAATTTGAGTTTGGATCGACAGTAGTATAAATTACAACCACCTTTCAAAGATGTGAAAGCTCCGCAAGATTCCAAAGCATATGTCTTTTTTATGTTGAAATAGTTAAAGTACCACAAATATTCCTTAAATTATAATCACGTTATTGCACATTGCACGATAAGAGATTCACTATTAGGACATTGCTGAGACGGTAGAGAACGGCCACGATATCATCGCTGTTTTCGGAAGGAAGAAAAACGATTTTCTAATTATTTTGCTTATTATAGATTGGACTTAAGGATATATCCTCTGAAATTCGTCCTTCACGTATGCGTAAGACGCCAAAATGGCTCGAAGATAATGCCTTCGTTGTCTAAAATGAGGATTTTCATTTACTACGTCATTTGAGGCAAGTTTGGAATATTTCGCTGTGTCCTTTGAATGTATTAAATTGAGTACAATGTTATTTGATTGTGCTAAGGTCATATTATGCATTAGAGTTTCTCTTAATAACGTAATTCTGATACAGTTGAGTCTCGCAGAATTTCTGATCTTTACTCGAATTGTTAGTTAATGTTCTCTGCAATCAGCTCTTATTAATTCTTTTGCAATAGTCGATAGCTTTCATTGATGTGCTGGAATGACGTTATGAAGAAGCCAGTAATAATCTTATAAATAGGATAATAACCACGTGTGATGTACTCTTTTGACAGTGAGTTATATAAACTAGGAGTTATCTTGAAACCGATCTATTTCGTTTTTGCTTGAATGTGGTAAGACGTGAAATGTTGCAGCTATACAAAAAAAATTTGGATGTAGAAATGGAGGCAAGCTTTCTATGTTCACTTTCTAAAGCGAATTTAATTTTTCTAGACCAAGTTTCCAATCCCTCTTGAAGTGGATAAAAGCTATAAAGCATGGCTGGAGCTTCAATAAGCTGATGCAATGCTAATTATGTTGAACATCACAGTATTTATATCTTCTACGTAATTCGTTATGTATCTTCTTCCTTCTGTTTCTTTTATATTGATTTGAAAAATCTGCCAATGCTACATTTTAATTTCTTTGGTTTGATATACAATTGTGTATATGAGTGGTTAGTTCTATTGACGAGGATCTTCAACCAGTATCTCTGTTCTTCTTCATTTAGTTCTTTTCGAGAAGCGTTGCATATTGTAAGCAATAATAAACTTAAATGTGTATTCTATTACGTTTTGATGTCATGCCATGTAATTCTATAGCAATTTTCTCAATGGTCAATAAATTCATGTTCAAGTGTTACATTACATGAAATCGAGAAAATAAACCACTATAATTCTTTCCTGATCAAGTGCATTATTTCTCGCATTACTATAATACACTATTACATAAATTCGCAGTAATATTTGTTATGAACATGATTTCATTCCCAGTGAAACGACTCAATAGGGTTTTTTGCTGGTGAGGTTGAAGAATACACAGTTATAATTAGTGCAAAAAGTAAAAGTACTAAGTATTAATATAGTATATTTGTACTTTATTGTACCTTCATCGTTAGTGTATTTGTACTTGAAAATTATTGCTAGGGCGTTTTGTACAAATATTGAAATTACCCTACAAAGGCTTTTTGAACTGAACATTGGGCCACATTATATTACATTAATCAAACATCACAGAGCTTAATATCATTGTGCTGTACACAGAAAAAATTGAACGGCCTGATAACGTAACACTGCTGTAGTTCTTGCTTTACTGCCTTGTCAGCAAAAGAATCGACAACTGGGTATTTAGTTGATACTCTAAATTGATTTGAAACGCACAAAAACAACAAGATAACTAAAAATTTCAGATCGAAGATGTCAGATAACTTAAACAAAACTTAAAATAAAGGTGAGCTGAACAAATCACACGTTACAGTAGAAAGCCATAAATTGTGATTTATTTAAGATCTTCCAGCATTTTTCATGTATACGAACAACTTTGATTACATGGAAAACTGGAACATTCCACACACAGGTAGAAGATTTCGGATAAAATATATCCTTATTTTCAATTATGAGAATATAGCTAGCACTATACACAAATAAGAATCACACTCGCCTCCGTATTTTGAGCATAGCAATTTCAAGAGCACATTGCACTCTACTGACAAGCTGAAATATGTGTATATTATATATCTAACAATGTTTCAAAAGGCATAACATTACAAATAGAACTTTTTAATTCATAAAAAAACTTTAATTGTTGAGATATGTCATACTTCAATACACATTATACTTTACGACGTGGTTCAGATGGTCTGCGTTAAAACTAGTGATGAAGGAATATCATTGTCTTTTTGAATACACGGTAGGAAGTTCACCTTACAAATGAAGACATTATTTCAAGCTAGGAAGTACGAATTGAGCGTTAGGATTAAATACCTAATTCTTAGAAAACACTATTTTCAATCATTACATTTATATTTTAGGACGCGTAGCGAAATGGTTTTGAGGTACCATCGTGACGTGTAAGAGAAATCTGGATAAAATAAACAGTACTGATTTGCTGAAGAGTGGTCAACTCAAATCACGGTATAGATCTGCATTTTTTAATGATGCATTATTCCATAGCCTATTAATAAACAGATAAAAACGGTTAGATTACATGGGAAGGAGACAACAATCGGAAAGATAGCGTGAGTTTACGATCTGCACTTAAGTTCCTAGTAAATCGTAAATAAAATGATGCACCTTATATCAAGGAAGTGATGTACCATGTTGGTTGCCTTTTGGTAAAGAGTAGTTGGAAATAAAACATTAGCATACTCACGTAGTAAAATATGACGAGATAAGAACATACACCACCAGCTACTATGAGATCAAAAACAGCTGGTTTGACGAGTTCCGCTACTAGTCGATCGGCAGTTCCCGGCCAAATTTGTACCTCATGCATTGACACAGGTGAAACTGTGACCTGTAAGTACATGTTGCAAGTAAAAATGATATTTATACAAGATACGATAAGCCTTGACATTAGTCAAGCTCTGTAGATCTCTGTGAATGTGGATGCGCCTTCACATTCGTGTTTGACGTGATATCGTGGAGGTGGTTAAATACGAGCCAATAATATACAGTGACTTGAGTTTACTACTCTTTATCAAGTCAGCGCTATCTATTTTACTCAGATCTCTGTAGTGCCTATCCACCGGGACCGGATGGATAGCGACCTTGGTAGGCCTGGCGGCAGAAGCGAACTCAGCCTGTCACCTTCACCACTGGGCCACTACGCCCCCATTGAAAATAATAACCAGGAAAGTTACCTTTGCGTAGTTTCCTACAGCTACTGCCAAATTCGCAGCACATGCAACTGTTGCAGTCTCATCAGCAACTGGTCGCGGCTTTGACGCAAAAACCCGAATTGAATGAGCTATTCTTTGGCGATCAACAGCGTCTCGAGAAAGCACTGATGTGTCGGCTGAGACACGTGGATCAGACGAATGACCATTTTCAGGTAATGACAGCATGTGTCCGAGTACAGCTTCGGCGATCGTACTGGAATTGCCTTTGTATTTAATGTTCTGATTATTCTAAATGAAATTCCTCGCCTACTGCAAAATGCTTTTAGTATATTATTTGATGTTTTAAAGCATCATTTATTGACACAGATCGACACCTAAAACAATGCCTAACCCTCATTGCGACAACAAGGAACAAAATTCAAGCCACACTACAACTGATGGCGTGCAATTCATGACATTTGTACAAGCTTTCATGGTAGTTTCATCTGTGTAATTTGGCTATTCATTCCTTGGCATTTCCTTCACATGCTTATTTGAATTTTCTTGAATCTTTTGCCTAGTTTTGTGCACATTTGCAAAACAAAAAAAATCTATGAATTCCATCACCTTTAAGATCTTTGTATGAGTAAGCGAAAAAGTTATAAACGTCTTCTGAAAATATGCTCAACAAATGGCATCTGAATGCGACATCGTCTACAAAAAAATGAAATAATCCGCTTAACTACAACTCATGAAAGAAAAGAAAAAGACAACTCTAATTGTCACAGTTACGCCATCACTGAGTCTGAGATATAAATGCGCCCTTTCTCTTCAAAAAGTACGAACTTTACAATTATAAACTATTTCAATTACACCTCGTAAAAACACAAAGCTATGGAAAATAAATAACCACAGGTCTAGTCACGACGTAAGCAACTAATCTTATTAATAATTAATTATATAGATTATATACAGGCAACTCTGTACTATTAATAATTCTTCATTAAGAAAGGACGGAAATATTATGTGTATGTGAAATGTCAGTTTAATCTAGTTTTACGGTGATATCTCTTCAGTGCTAAATAACAGCCATGCATCAACAACTGATACAAAAACTCAGGATAGTAAAACTATATCTTGGTCGAAAAATTCTTCCTACTGAAATACGTTAGAAGAAGAGAAATATTTGCAATTAAGCAGCTATTATATATTATTTATATATTAAATTTCGAAAATAGTACAACTGAAGGCAGCGCACCAGGTCTAGACTTGTTAGAGCACACAGATAAAATATATATAAAAAAACTTCCCATGATGCTCACGATTCATGCACAACATTTACCCTTTGCTGGAGGAAGATGTAATGAAGAATCAGATTTAATCAAAGCTATACATTATCCATTGAAGCCAATTAAAGCCTTATGCCTAGTATGTCAGTGGAGTGAAAAAATGGCACGTATAACATCCGAATGTATATCCTAGATGTATGTGAATTTTCTTCTGTAGTCAAGTCATCCCTGCGACATTTCCTTTTATCATCGACAAAATCCACAGAGCACCAGCAAAAATTCCTTGTTTTGATACAAATTTAGTGTAATGTAGCCTTTTTGTCCTTCGAAATCGCGTAGCGTCTTTTAATTCTTTTCTTTCCTAGCAGCTTTAGACATAAGCCTAACAATCGTAAGGCTGGTCCTCTTTTAATGTAATTGATTTCCTTCGGAATTCTGTCACTTACTATTAAAGTCTACCAGCTATTGTAATACATATCATGTGTTAGACCTACGTATTCATCCTCAGCTTGGCATGTATGTTCGCGTCTTCAATCTAGGTCGCTAACGTAAGTCAATACTCCAAATCCTTTCACTTGCTGTGTGACAAGGGTAATGCTCATTCATTATATTACATCAAACCTTATTACTTACTTGTAAATTGCTACTTGAATGACCCGTTTTCACGCATTGTGCAAGATCCAACAATTAACCAATGGTTTCTTCCTTGAATCGTCGTCCGTCTTCTACGAACATGGGAACACTTACGAGACCCATCTCATAATCCTGAAATCGTCGATAACCGCGAATACAGCTTCTTGACGTTTGCCTCGAATATGTCCGCCCATCTTGCAAGTGGTCGCCCAAGACGACGCTTGCACCCTCTAGGGTATCATTCTACAATTCTTTTTGTTTATCTGTCGTCTTCTCTTCTAATTATATGATCTCCCATCTATGTTTCCTCTTAGACGCATATTCTTACTGAAACTTATTACGTTACGTTAATATAGTTTTATTATATTCTCCATAAAATTATTATGATACTGCTGCTATAGAAAAATCATAGTATCCCATCTGTAATTATGATGAGTTGGCTGCAAAACTCAGCATAAGTAGAGACATTGTAAAATCATTAAAAAATAAAATACAGTTACAATTATGTCTAAGTTTCGGGTGATCCCGCAATTATCAACTTAACAGGATGCAATGCCAATATCGGCTTATCAAATCGTACCCGTTAACAGGCAAGTGCTGATAAGATACCCATTTACTTAAAATGAAGCATTGAGTGGTCGTGGAGCAAGGGCTTTGGTAATGTGATGGATCAGCACGGTAGACCAGATATCTATAAGGTCCGAATCTCACCTAAGGTTTTGAGTTTTGCGGCCAACTCAGCACAATTACAGATAGTGTAATAACATTGTGAAAAAAAAAACATATCCACAATGATAGTGTCGTTCGAAAAATTGTTGATGCTCTAAGTCCATATTGAACAACCAGGATATAAGCCATGTCAAATGAGACTATTGGAAGGAACTATTTCATATATCGAAATGAAAATTTGCTATTGATTCACAAACTCCTACACTTTACATAGAATCACCAACACACTTAACAGTGTGTAAACTTTTCAACTTATTTAACTAGATGTATCACAAAGTCTTTATACAGGGACAATTCTTATATGATAAAATTACAAAAATTCTTCGCAATCACAATCACAAAGAGGTAAACTATTCTTACTGAATTTTAGTCTCAAAATGGAGACAATAATGTCCACCTCGATCCATGAGTACAATTCGATGATGATCGATGAAGTCAAACAGGTATACAAAATTCAATTTCTCCTCAACGCAGAAAAAGGTCCAATTCTTTTACCTCTGAGGAGTCAATGAACATCATGATGAGATATCAGAATCGATTTAAGGGAAACCAGAAAGCCCAATAGATGGTGACCCCATTGTAATGATTTTCATGTTGAATGGAACGCATTTCGCAACAATGATTGATCAACGATAGAGCTTATTTTATTTCACATTAAAAAAAAGGCTTAGCGTTGATCAGGTGGCAAATTCTTGTCACTTTCCTTCCCTTCCTACTTTTTACCACCCTGACTTAAAAATTTTCCGTAATAAATATCAAGAACGGTTATTTATTAGCCTCGCCATTCAATAGATAAATGAATAAATTGTTTTTTTCTTTCTTGAGCAACACGAGGCCTTTCAAAAACGCTTCTCTGTCAGCCAAATACCTTCTTTACTCGACAGAGATAATTATCAAACCATAAGATGATAGACTTATGATATACTCACCGCTATGTTTGAATCTTCTAGTCTGTAGTGAAGTATTCACATGAACAGACAATAGACCTCACCTTTCAAAAATTAAAATATATTAGTGAAATGGGTAGACCACTCTGTGTCCGCATAAAAGGGTACCAAGTAGGAAAACTATAATCAAAGTTGAATACTCCACTAGGTGTGCAAAGGTCACAGACATAA
>KN716445.1:9258-44738 GCA_000816705.1 Dictyocaulus viviparus | reverse complement strand
ATAGACTTATGATATACTCACCGCTATGTTTGAATCTTCTAGTCTGTAGTGAAGTATTCACATGAACAGACAATGGACCTCACCTTTCAAAAATTAAAATATATTAGTGAAATGGGTAGACCACTCTGTGTCCGCATAAAAGAGTACCAAGTAGGAAAACTATAATCAAAGTTGAATACTCCACTAGGTGTGCAAAGGTCACAGACATAACAGACCTATTTCGAAATAAAAGTCACCATACTCGCATATGAACAGAAGATCTTGGCGCGAAAAATTACTGAGGTAGACAACACAAGAACAAAACAGAATACAATTTACTTGATCTACCTGATTCCTATTTATCTCTCACGCATTTCACAGTTAATCGATAGCAGAATTTTGGGAGAGCAGAGGCGCAGAATACCATCCAAAGAGACAAAATCATAGACTGTAATTTACTTCTAATTATCTATCTGGGGTCGACCTTTAAGATGCTGTTATAATGAAAACTAAACTAATTTTGAAAAAAATCCACTGAAAAACGGTGACGCACGCATTTAGTAGATGTATGGAGTACCTGCTGAAGAAGGTGAAACTGAGCTGAAACCTCAGCCATACAGTTTTTACGAACCAACTAACATTCCAACTTGATTAAATGTCTGCAAATAATAAGCTTCACTGTTAAAATACAAGAGATGAATTAGCTGCCTTCTTCAATATTAGAATTATATATGATCTTCACTGCATGAACGAACAAACTTTCTGAGCAGACTGTTCTTCCCTCGATATTATCAAACACATAGCAAGGCTTTCATAGAACAACTAACATTACAAATCCTGCCATAAACTAGATATTGAAAGCAAAGAGTATGAATAAGAAAGAAGAACTAGTTGCTCGGCGAAATAAAAGTCCAAAGGAATTATTTATGCAACTAGCCAAATCTTTACTTATGAAAACCTAATGTTCTGAATGATTTTCTGCCGTCTCTTGTATAATTTCAGATGTGACAACAATATCAAAAACAGGTATGACATAAGTTCAATATCAAACCAAATTTGCTTTGTAATCATTACACTACTTTCAATCGTTAATTCAAGAAATACATTTTCAGGGAATGTACTGAACGATGGGAGTCGTAAAACGATGGAATGATAAAGCTCCTATCATACTTAGATAAAAAAGCACTAATAAGTAGAATAATTCGCTTTGCTACGAAACTCACCAATCGTTCTCACATCGTCATAAAGCCTCCAATACATGGTTACGATTATTAAAAGACCATTGCTTAAAGGCACAAAAAATGACTTGACTCTCACTCAATAATGACTTAAAAAAATGTCACGGAAAATTTAGTTCATTGACAACATTACAAGGACTTACAGCTTCTAAGAACCGCTTAGCTTTCGACTAATATGTAAGTCATAAAGATATTTAAATAGATATGATCGTCTAAAGTGATTGTGAAAGTGATCTGCCACCATCATTATTGCTTAGTTTCGTGTGTAGACAGTAGAACTATTTCCATATAATTAATTACATAGGGAGGTAGCCTGTAAGAAATATGAATACCAGCATTCATGCACAATTTTTCAAAATTGACTATTGAAATAATTGGACACTCTAAAAAGGGTCAGAGATTAATTCGTAAAAACACTGTATATTTAGCTCTTGTAAATTTTAGATTAGTAAATATACCGGATATTTCTTTCAAGTACATCCAGGCTCAGATGTCCAACTGTATCTAACAAAGATTTCCTGATTGGGTTATCGTGATCAGACAGACCAGATAAGGTAATGGCTGGTAGACGCTTTATATTGAACCTAAATAGCATTCAATTTAAAACAATGTTTCGCTTGAAGCTTTGCCTCCTATATCAAAAAAGTTACTTTTCATGTTCCCATGACGATGGTTGATTCACATTAATTTTCTTGGTAACTAATTCTACACTACGATTTGGTGACAAAAGACGAAGACGACGCAGGAGGCGATCTTAAGAAAGCCTTCAAAACAGATTTTCTTCAATTATGAGAATTGTAATTCAATTATAACCAATGTACTAGATTTCACTTATATGCTACATGTGTGCTATATGCTACATGATATCACAGATACCAGTGCATTTCCAATTAAAGAACATTATTCGAAATTTCAAACGTACAATCTTACCACAATTGCAAGTTTAGTTTGTTATATGCCCGGTGCAGTGTGTGAAAATTTAACAACTGCCTGTCTCAAAAGAAACAATTTGAAAAACTTATGATCAGATTAGCTAACCAGCTGCAGACCCATCAACAGGCTGCTTTGACGCATGCATATATAATGAGCCTGTTCCACCAAGTGCTTCGACACAGATAGCCAATTCCAGATTATCTTCTGAATAAAAAGATATGAATGCCGAATAATTTATGCCACTACGCGGGACCCTCCAACAATATTGATAAATCTCTAAGTGTCCAGAGAAAACATACATTGTTGTGTAAAATACCTGAATTTTCAGTTTGCAAGTCTTCTATAAACTGTCTTGTTCCTTGATAATTGTGCTTACCCGCAGCTGTCCATGCAAACACCTGGATATTGAACATTAATATAAACAAAATTTACAAACATTCCAGAACCTTCCTACATTTTTATTTATACTCACTTCTTCTTTTGCACATTCAACTACCAAATCGTAAAATGAGACTCGTCACGCCATATGATAAAGCAGCATACTCATCAAGTGAACAATTTTTTATCTTATTTTAGCCACAAGATTTAAAAAATTTGCTAAACAATAGGTATGTCTGCTATTACTAAGATAGAAATATGTTTCTAGTTTGCTTCATTTATATATAATGTTAGATACGATGGAAACCTCAAATTCGGACAAGATTTTAAGCTAGAACTAAAACTAAACTTTGCTGATGTCAGAGATATAGGTTGAAACAAATCATCACAGTAGCATAAGAAATACTATCCATACCAAATTAAATGGCGGTCGGGTGGGTACCCTTTCATAAAACTTCCGAAATATTGCAACTAGTTCTAATAAAACAACTATACCACTCCCATTCGAGTCTGCCCCAACAGCCACACCCTATAAATTCACCATTAAATTAGAGTTCCCAATGACTGAAACTTCTAAAAATATGAAAAAAAAAACAAAATAAACTCACTGGAAAAGGTGCGTGTGAGTCATAATGAGCAACGAAGGCGATTGTTGGTACAGATCGTCGACCACTGCTAAGACGACCCTATAAGATATACTGCATATCAAGCTGGCACAAATTTTATATTATGGACCCGATAATTTGTGGAAATCATACAGGCTCTGCCCATTCTTTAAAAGGCGCTCGTAAATAAAGTGTCATTGAATGCAATGTGAAATTTCACACAAAATATTTAGTATTAGAAAAAACACAACTCATTACTCCTTACAATGATATTGTTGGGCTTATATGTGAGCATATTTGTTGATGGTGAGCCTGTCGATGTGATCTAAATGAATGATGTGAAACAAAACAATTTATCATAAGAAAAATTGATGGATGCAGAGCACTATGTCCAAAAATGAAAAATTAATCTTATGCTACTTGAAAATGTTAATCTTATTTGCCTGAAAAACATTAGCAGCAACAGAATTGATGATCCGTTGGATTGCCGAAATTCTAACAGCAGATGACGACTGTATATCTGTTAGCATTGCGTTTGCCTCAGGAGATGAGTACGACACATAAACAGCAAGTTCTGTGCGAGCTAATCCCAGCTTACGTTCTAGATCGGCAAAGAGCTAAAAGCTTATGTATTGAGGAATATGGAAAACAAGCTAAATTTGTAAAAATAATCAATAACTGCTTATTCACCATTCTATCATTGGGTGTAAGAGCATCCAAATCAGAAGGTATTAAGACTAGTATCGCACCAACACTGTTCGCTAGCAATTGGTTAAGATTGTGATTGACAAGGTCGCGCCAGGAGGTTACTATACATCTGGGTAAATAACGTTCAATTGGTTTAAATTTTGAAAGACGTGTCAAAACAAATGGTACTGATGAAACTAAAAATATAATATCACCTTCTTAACGCACTTGAGTTTAAAGAAACAGCCTCATATTGGACTCGAAAATTCCTGCTTCCGATGATGCTTCCACTGATTTCAAACTGTTGCAATCGAAATGCTTGGAACTCAAGCTCAACCTTGTCTCCAAATTGTTGGCATCCGTGTACCTGATACTGGTCAGTGTACTCTATAGAATAACTATCTTAAGAATACGAAGTTGGGGAAATGATAAGTTCTTTACTACTACAAAAACTATAACAAAAATCTAAGTACATTATCCAGTCTCAATAGGACTAGAACTTAATAATTTCAAAGTTTGCGAATTAGCAGTCGAAAAACTATGGTAATCCCCACTTTATCACAACTGAATGCATATATGCTTCAATTTATTTCAAACTTTCACACATGGCAGTTACAAAGAAATAAAAAAGAATGAAGGTTGGACATACATAATATCTATACTCTAGATAATACACATTTAAATACCTATGCTTTGCATTTTAACACCACGAAGAATATGGGTACGTAAAGGTATTAAGATGGTGTATCCTAATACTTAATAGCATAACAGATCGGTTGAAAAGGAGAACTATGGAATAGAATTTCAAAAAGCATTCACCACGCAAATAGACAATAAAACTGAGGCGTACGCGATGAGGAAGGGATTTCGAATAGCTTCTAATATGTCCTCCATGATGATCTTAAAATAAGCAATTAAACGCATGAGTCTCGTCTATAAAGCAAGGAGTGATAATAATAGTATTCAAATAGAGATCATAATAACTTGTTCAATAGATTCAATAGTAGTACGACCAATAAAATTATAAACAATGCGTTTGAGCAAGTGTAGTTTAAAATAATGAATTTAACCTCTTTCATATAGTTTGATAATAACGGATAAACTACGCTCAAAGACCTAAAATAATCAATAAGCTCCTCTTGATACGGCTTCAATTTATACTATTTTAAATTTCTCTAGTTAATAATAAAAACAGTACTGCTCCAACACTCAGTTGGAACACAATAAGATACGAACTAGTATTACTTAAGAAACAAAAATTTGACTAGAATTTTTTCATTAATCCGATTGGCCATGCATCCGCAGTACCATACATGCTGCTTTCAACCACTCCAAAATCCGAGAATTTTCAATGTAAATAATATCATCGTTAACCTGCTCATACGTATTATTAGGTCGCCAATTGACACCAGTTAGTGGCGGCAAGTTGACGTTGTTCGAACATCATGTCTGTGCAATGTTCTGTCATATGTTTACCGGCGACTTTTTTCACTTATTATTTATTTATGTTTGTTGAGATTGTTTGGCTTGTAAGTGTTCGTTTCAGTGTAGTGTGAATGTCTTTGTCTTCCTTTTGTTCTAGCGCATTGGTGACATGGTAGCGAAAATTTTGATCACATTTTTACATCTGACCGAAAATGCAAACAATGTTGACAATAGAGAAAATTGGAAGCTGTTCTTGGTATCATAGCAAAAGGATATTTTCCTCTCAAGTAGTTTTTTATAGCACGTAATTTCATTAGTCGTACTCATATCATATTTAAATACACTTTTGATTAGTAGTTTATCGTTAATTATTTACTAATTTTATTAGATTGTTACTACTTATTTGATTATTCAGCTCTTATTACGCTTTTTGAAACTACCGAAACCATTATTTGTTTTCTTTTTTAGATTACAAGCTCATCTCTGTAGCTTTTTCTGTAGTGACAATGGTTGAAGGAAGCGACGGTAGTATGGAAGAAAAAGTGATTAACGAAGAATATAAGATTTGGAAGAAGAACACGCCTTTTTTGTACGATATGGTAATGACACATGCTTTGGAGTGGCCAAGTCTCACTGTTCAGTGGCTCCCTGACATACTAAAGGTACCCATATTGCCATAGCTATGTTCTAAGAATATGCAATAGAAGACCACAGTGGTAAATTTAGTTCATTGTAATAAGTATATAATAGATATACATGTATATAAACTACATAGACCAGTATACAGTATACTTACGGTCCATATGGTACTGTTAAACTTAGGCGGAAAACGGTGACTACACGACACAACGCCTCATTCTTGGAACTCATACATCAGATGAGCAAAATCATCTTCTCATAAGCAAGATACAGTTGCCAACAGATGATGCGCAATTCGACGCATCTCGCTATGATACTGAGAAGGGTGGTAGGTTGTCACAATTATAAAAAAATTGATTGAAACTTGAAAAATGTTCATGTTTAAAATAGCAAAGGTAATAACAAGTGACGTTCTCTATAGAGGTATGTAATTTTTTTAAGTGGGAATAAGAAGTAAAAAGTTCTTTGCAAGCAGAACCAGATTTATGATGTTATTCTTTTATTCAATGATGTTTTTTGCGACATTTACTCTTATTTAGAATTTGGAGGCTTTGGAGCTATAACTGGAAAAGTTGAGACAGAGATCAAAATTAACCATGATGGTGAAGTGAATCGAGCACGTTATATGCCTCAGAATCCAGTGATTATCGCCACAAAATCTCCAAGTGCTGAGGTGGATGTAACTATATGCATTACATAAATAATTACCGTGACCCTTAACCAAAGTTGGAATTTTAGGACGTAATCTCAGCTTTTTCTCTTTTCAGTAGCAGTTTTTGTTCTTGATGATCATTGTGATCTTATTGTTATTACTTCGAAAATTCTTTTTCAAATTATTTAGTCTAATCGTCCTATACAAGGACAGTTTTGAACTGTACATTTGAGGTGTTTGTATTCGACTACACTAAACATTCGTCTGTTCCTAAAGATAATCAGTGCAAACCTCAACTACGACTGCGGGGTCACACAAAAGAAGGATACGGCTTATCGTGGAATCCTAATAAACAGGGTCATATCCTTTCTGCTTCTGATGACATGACGGTGCGATATTTTACGTTTACTCTATATTATGATATAGTTTTTACGAACAGAAGCTCTACGTCCTCGTTTGGCTTTTGAGGTGTATAGATTGAAGATACTAACTAATCATGCTTAACAGGTTTGCTTATGGGATGTGCAAGCGAACGAAGTCAGTTCTGGGTATTTAGATGCAAAGAATATTTTCAAAGGTCACACTGCGGTGAGTGTTCTACAGATATTATAAGTATTTGACTAGAAAGTGTGCTTCTTTATTATGTTAAAATGCAAATTATCTGTGAAAATTAGAAAATATACACTATTTTTGTTGTTTTGGGTCGTTGAAGATGTAGCTTGGCATGTCTTACACGAAGCTGTATTTGGATCAGTTGGTGATGACCACAAACTGATGATATGGGATATTCGTGGGAATCAACCAGCGCACACAGTTGATGCTCATTCTGCCGAAGTTAATTGTTTGTCGTTTAACCCATATTCTGAATTCATCCTTGCAACGGGAAGCGCGGATAAGGTAGATGTATCTACTCAGAAGTTTCTTGTGTGTTATTGTAAGCTTCTTACTTAGACCGTTGCTCTCTGGGATCTTCGAAATATGAAGCTTAAATTACATTCATTTGAATCTCACAAAGACGAAATTTTCCAAGTTCAGTGGAGCCCTCATAATGAAACAATTTTAGCTAGCAGTGGAACAGATAGGTGTGTTATTATGACAAAAATTTCTGTAAATGATGATCAAAAGATTTACTATTTTCAGAAGACTTCACGTATGGGATTTGTCGAAAATAGGCGAAGAACAGAATCCAGAAGATGCTGAGGTGAGGACTGGAACTTTATGCTACTGCTGTGGTCGGCGTTCGTTGTGAATCCTGAATTTTTTTCTGCTCAAAATAAATTAGGGACAATTTTAGGATGGCCCACCAGAGTTGCTTTTTATCCATGGTGGTCATACTGCAAAAATCAGCGACTTTTCTTGGAATCCTAACGAGCCGTGGGTAGTATGTAGTGTATCCGAAGACAATATAATGCAGGTGTGCAAATCTAGATGTTTCGAGAAATATTTAATATGTACTTGTAGTTTTGCATCGTAATGGTTCGCGTGTCAATTTTTTGGGATTCATTCTAGTATAATTTAGAAGCAGTTCGTTGATTTTAATTAATGTTCTATTCAACTAAGTATTGTTGAAGGTATGGCAAATGGCAGACAATATTTACAATGAGGGAGAAGAGGATACGCCATCAGATCAGTTGGAGCGATGAGATTTTCATTGTGTGGTACACCATCATGAATTCTATTCTTGTTATGACTTGACAGTTTTTTATTACTATGTTTCACAGTCTATACGAAAACATCTCACAATATGTAAAACCATACGAAAGGCTTCAAATTTACTTTGGTATGTTTGAATTGACTCACAGTTTTGTTGTAATATGATATAAATTTGCTGTTTTCAGCCCTATTTTATGAGCACACTTCCACTGTATTATTTAATACATTATGTCGATATCGAGCACTTGTTTATTTAGAATTATGAGTCTAAGGAGTAGATGTGTATGTTTTAAATTTGAATAAAAAATGCTTACAGTGGTATTAAGCGTCACACTGCCCCGCAAGTTTTGGTCCAAACCCAGTCAAATGAAGCAGTCGGAAGGTGATAGTGAATTGGTGCCATAATAATTTGGGAGGATCAGGAATGCTCGGATTGAAAACTGATAATTTGAAGTTAATTTACAGACGGCTCTTATTCAATCAAGACCACGATATCATCAAAAATACATGACGTATATCACACGAGTGTATATACCCAATGTTTAATCCTATTTTCTGTCATAGTATTATTAGAAATTTTGGGTGTGATTGTGTAAACGTTTAATTTTTGCAACCAAGCGGAAATATTATTTTCCCAATTTCATTTCAACAACTATGAAGAGAAAAGAGCATTGCCTGAGTCCAGGAAAGAAATGGATTAACTTCACGATGGGAACAATAGTGCTCTTTTTTGCTGTTTCTTGGCAACTAAGATTTACAATAAAATATAATATATCGTTGATGACGTAGGACGGTATACAAGGGTACGTCAGGGTTCGACGTATCAATATTACATTGTGACGTTAGTTTGATTATGGGTTAGTGGTATTAGGTAAATTTGGAATCGCTCCATAAATACGAATGTAACAGGATAGATATTGCGCAGTAGAAGGTTGTCGAGGTACTCGTTGAGAAAGTCCCTTTTCTTATCTATTTGGAAAGATGTATAGATGATATGATATAACTAAGGGAGAAATCTGATTGTTGCCCTTAACGGCAATGGACACAACGATGAATAACTTGGAATAAATAACACGAATGGCCCGATAAATAACACTAAGAATAAGAAGCTGACTCATCGGACGAAGTTCGCGTTCTTCTTATAAGTTGTATGGATTGTGTTTCTATTGCACGAGAAGTTTATATTTTTCAACCACTATAATTTGAATAGATATTGTAAATAAGACGTGATGAAGATTCTGAAAACTGACCAATATGGGTAGAATTGGATTTCATGACTAGTTATCATATTAGTATTTTCAGTATTAAAGAAGCTAAGATGTAGATGTTGAAGCTGGACGAAGACAATATTATATCAATTAATCTCACATAGCAGCGAGAAACTGAGTTTTTGAAGATTCAGTTTCATCCTGAATGAAAATTGCGTTCAAACGATTAAAACTAATTGCATTTTAATTTGGAGATATTTAGACGTAAATAAGGCAATACTGTCAAAATGTTAACCTATATTAAATAAGTGTTGTACATCAAACTTGCGTTATTACTTAAAAAAAAAACCAATAATGTTGAATGTAATTAGTTGTTGGAATTCATTGCATTGTTCTGTGAAATGCATTCTAGCGTTACACAATGTCAACTTTTCATTAATTAATGTATTGTTTTAACAACGAATAAACCAGGTCTAATTATTGGTTACATTACTTTCTATACATCCTACCTATAACATTACGGTCTTACTCATTGGGAATCTCCGCGACAATGTATTCTTACGGAAAATATCCGCTATGACAACCGTAGTTTTAATTTCGCTACCTGCCAAATCCATAGATATAGAATAGAATAGGCATTTAATCCAGATGTTCAACTATGACAAAAAACGCTGATTTAGTTTCAGCCATATGTATATGTTTGTTCAGCGACAAATTGCACACAAACGAAATGTGTTTCGGGTATTCGTTAGTGTAGAAAAATTCCTCTCTTTATTTATTTTCGAATTGGGCCTATTTTCTTGTAAAATAAGCTATCACTAATATGTTTCCAAAAATATCTTCTTCGACGCATTCTATAAACTATTACTCGCAGTACGCTGATATCTGATTTCGATACTTCAAATGTGTATTTGAATGTGTCTTTAGTTAAGGTAGACTACTGAATGATTATACGACTTTCCGGTTTCCCCTCGTGCTCTGTTGCTGTAACTCAACGTATCCGAACATTCTCAACGCGTGCAGAGAACGAATTGAGAACTGAAGCAAAAGACGAGCATCATCATATATTAGACATATCAGGGTAAAATAAATTAGTATTGAATTACTCCGCAATTGGGAAATGTGTGGTTTTGAATGTCATGTGCCAAGACTTTTAATAAGTAATGAGAATTTTAGACTCTATCATATGACGAATTATTTAATATTTAACTTGTTATACCTATGTGTTTACGTGAGGAAAAAGAGTGGATGTAATTCCATGTGATAGAAAGAAAAACATCTTGAAGGCTGTGAAGTACCTCTATCCAGTCTTGTGCGTGAAAACTATTGGCTTTTTATTTTCTAAATAAATAATAGTTGTTTCTTTAATTTAGACTCAAAGCTCGTCATCGTGTAATTGCTGCTGGAGGAATGCCGCCACTTGAGTTTAATTGGGAACGACAACGTAAGGGTCAGCGAGAGAGATTTGGTATATATGGCTTAAAAAGTGGCATTGATCCGAGTATATGCTGGCCAACTGTGGAGGTGGGTTGATTATCTTATTGGATTATTTTATTACACACTTCGCATACTCTATAAAATATTCGTTTTTTTGAGGAAATTGAAGAAGAACAAGCAGTAGGATTATATCGTGAATACGAAACATGTATAAGAGAAATGAAAGTGCTAAAGCAAAGCCGACAGGCGGAAGAAGTAGCAAGAATCGAAGAACTGGAAAATAATCTTAAAAACTATCCTGATAAATTAGCGAAATATGAAATGACGCTTGTTAAAGCTGAAAAGGAACGTGATGCCAAGGAAATTGCATTGGAAAACCGTATACGGTAAAGCTAACTACTTTATTGAAGCGACAACTCAGAACTTTTCAGTGAAAATTTTTTTTTCAGGCCTTTGCTTATGTTAGTGAGAAGTGTTACAAAACAATTTGACTTAAATGCATGCATGAATTTCTTTATACATTTGATATCCTAATCTTCTTATTGATTGAGTAGTTGTGTTGGTAGGTGAAGAAGAGCACCTTGTGAATAAACTTCTATCATTTAGTGAAATCCAAGAATATTTTGGATATTGGATAGATCCTAATGACCAAAGGTTTGAAGTAATGTTACGACAGAAAGAAGAGGAAGAGAAAAAGGTCATACTAATTCGTACAACATGTAGTTTTTGAGTCATAAGTTCTTATCTGACTTGTAAAAGTGTTTTGTCAATTACTTGTAGAATTCTTTAGGCTGCAAAAATGGCACGTCGAGCAGAATTACAGAAGAAAACAATTGCAGATGTATAAAACCATTAATGATAGAGAGATAAAGATTTATGTTTAATTGAGTTATCTACTTGTTAATCATCCTGAGTTTTTGTTCTGCTTTTTGGTAAATATTTCTTAACAAGGTGTTGACACTGCAGTTTTACTAGGCTGCAAAAACCCTATTCGTCATACTCCACAAACTTATAATCATTTTGTGTGATAAGTTAGATTCGCCATTTGCATGTCTATCTTCTGCTCAACCTTTATTTTTATCTCTGGAATTATGACGGATGTGGTTATGCACTCTGACTCGCCAGCGATTCCATGTTCCGCCAAAAAGTCAGCAGTATTGGTCGAATGCAGTCTCCATCCGTTAGTGATTATCAATATTTCCGAACACTGGACAAGAATACGCGCTCAAAGTAGAGACAAAGTAGCTCAAAAGGTATGAAGAACTATTCGGTTTTTATTGGTTTGCTTATGTCCGTCACGAGATTTTCCAATTGTACACTAAGGTGTTTGGAGCAGTTTTGGGTACTGTGGATGAGGTCATGTAGATATGGTAAATTCATTTGAATTACGGATGCTGACTGTAGATGGACAAGTTCAATTCAATGAAGAATTCCTTCGACAAAGGTTAAACCAGTACAAAGAAGTAAGCTATCAGTGATATGTAAACTTGAATAATTAGATGAAGAGCTGTCATTTTCACATTATCTGCACTGTTCTAATGGAGTATCATAATTGCTTCTGTAATCTGCGAATATCTTCACAGCATGCTGTAGAGTCCTCTTAATAAATGAACGATTTCTAGGTTGTGTGTGAACAACTTTATTTCTGATAAAGTACGTAGCAGTTATGTTCAACTGTTTTACTATTTGAACTTCTTATAACGCTTCAAATTTAGGTGTTTCCAGAATTGGATGTTGTGGGTTGGTATTGTACCGGTGGAGACGGATTAGAGCAGAGTGAAATACTTTTGCAGTCTCTCTTTGCAGCAGCCATTGATTCCCCTTTAATTGTGAAACTGGATCCTACTGCAGACTCACAATCAAGAAGGTGAAAAAATAACACAGAGTTATTCTTTGTGTCATCTAATGTGTTTTGAAGAAATGTGCCGGTAAAAGTTTATTGTGGTCGAGAAACGTTAGTCTCTACGGGACACTCACTAGTGGAACTTGACTGGACCCTAGTTTCTGAACAAAGCGAGCGAATTGGCATTGATCATATTACTCGGCTGTCACAAGTGAGTTGAAAATTATTATTGAAACAACTTTAAGGGGAAAATCTATTTGTATGAAGTTATTTAATATTTTCATTAATATGAATTCATCTTTATTATTTTATGTTTTTGATGTCTTAATTTGTTTTGCTTTGTGGCGCTGCAGTGGGTTCGCTGTTGCTGAAGCCACAATAGTGTTCATGAAGAATTATTCGAGCTATTAGTTTTGTATTGAGTTCTTCAGTATTTGAAGTTGAGAGGTGTTTAAAATACTAGATGATATCCTTGTATGGTATTGTATCACCTTTCTCTATGATAATAATTAACTAATCATCTTTTAAGGATAAGAATACATATGCTCTATAATGTAATTATTATACTTGTCCAAAGAACTATATTGGAAAGTTAGGTGCTTCTTTATAAGTCAGTGGTATTTAGAAGTTTTTAGTGAGTCATTCAAAATACCTATACCTTCATGTCTTCATACATAACTTTTTCATTTTAGAAGAATTTGACATTTAAATGCAGCTTTTCTTAAGATTGCCTTATTGTGCGCACAACAATATCACAGATTGTTTGCTTGAATGAGGCTACTTGTATTTCTATTCCTTTATTCTTAGCAGATTTGTCCTGGCTTAGACACCGTACCATGCTTTGTGAAGTTTTTTGTAAAAAGTGTATACTGAATATATTCATGAAACTGAAAGGGAATTTTTTGGTTGTTGATTAATACGAAACAAAAAAAACCTCATTTCCAGGCTGGTGATGACGGGGCTGTTTCTAGCGAAGGAAAGCAAATGCGAGCAGTTGGCTCTGCTATTGGGATGCTGCTTGATAGGATGGAAATTATTTGCAAATATTTAAAAGGAGTGGAGGAAGGGAAATTCCTTGCGAATGACGAAATAATAAGAGAGACCAATAAGGTTTTGAAGGCGTTTTATGCATATAATTCGTCATTTTTCTCCTTTAGAACTCAGATTCTGTCATGAATTGTTGGCTGGATGGTGCAGGACAAATTATACTTCAATCTCTAATGATGTTGAATTGGCCGCAAGGTGCGGGTTTGTTCCGCCTGAGGTTTCAAGGTCTGCGGTCAATTCAGCATCTTTAGAGATATTATAACATCATCATTCAGTGAGAATATCACGACTGCTATATTTTTCGGTCTTTTTATCTCCAATTTGACTATTTGAGTTCAAAAAGTCAACCTCGTGCAAATATGAATTCGACTTCTTCTTCGGCGTCTGTTCTGCATAGCAAATTTCTGAAAAATTTTCATTCTTTTCCTTAAAGTTTTCAGCTTTGTCAACGAATTCCTTTATTGAAACCTGCCGAATTTGACAAGAGATTTAATATGCAAGAAAGAGATGCTCGTGCTGCTATGTTGTTAGCGAAAATGACGGAAACATGTGGAACACTAAGCAGCCTCCAGGTATACGATTTTTTTCCTAGATGTTGAAAATTCAGGATTATTGAAATGTGCTTCTTGAAAATTCGTTAGGAATGGCTAAATTTTTTTCAGGCGAAGACCAACGTTCTCGGTACAGTTACAGCGTGGCGAAGTTTTGTGACGTTCCCAACTCAACAGCCTAAGAAGAAGATATCTCAACGCTCGACTGGTTCAGGGAATTCTAATCCAGTGCTATCGACAGATCTAAGTGTAAACAATGATATTGCTCATTCACCAGAAGTTGACTAACATATATATGTTATATTTTCTGTGCAAATCTAATTCGTTCTTACATAAAATTCTTTCATTCCAGAATATTTTTATTTCTTCCATTCTATGGAGTACATGAAAGATCATCTTCATTAATTTTGGAACCTTTTAAGATCGTGTTTAGTTCATTTTTTTACAGCAATTCTTTAATAACACTGGTAGCTTCTATGATCTTTCACCTTTTCGTTGACGTTGATATGGATTTGTAAATGTTTGATACGTGTTTCCATTTATAAAAGAAATGTTTATAAACAAACTCATTTATTAATGTTAATACATTAAAGATATCGTGCTAATTGGTTTAATATGTCAAATACAATGTTATCCTGAACATGCATTTCAGTAGTTTTTCTTCTCTCTTCAATAAAGGTTTTCTCTCTTTTATTATTTTGTAATTGGTAGTCTGCATTTTAGGCAACAAACTATAAGTCAAATGTATTTCGAATGAGATTCCAAGATTGTTAGGTGGGCGGGATAAGATATCAAATTCAGAAATAGTTCAACTTGTCTTCGGAAGGTTTGGAAGTCATTCGTATTACTACGAACTTCACAAATGAACAGTTTTACTCAACGGACATTATAGGTCGTAAATGTGATTCTCGCTTGATATATGAAACACTGCAACAAGTTCTCTAAAAGTGTTTCGTACTTGCTCCTTGTTCACAATTTTTGAGTATGTTGCTAACCTTACTTTGGAGTAAATGAAAATCTGACATGAAATGGATGTCCGACTGGCTAAACTTAGATTTAGGGCTGAAATAATCATGGAAGCTACATAAGTGAGATTTTCAATCGCGATTACCTTGGACTAGGATTTCAATGAGAATCTTTTGTAAAAATTTAGTTAATTCAAAGTCTAGTACGACTTCATGTTGCTATACCGCAGATAATGTCATCCTTCGTTATAATGACTTAAATGCGATGCATGAATACGAACAAATTGCCTTACCAATACCCACGTCTGTTTTTTCCCCATGTCGGTTTCTTGTTTCGTAACAACTCCAGTAGTCGTAACCTTATGAGCGCAAAATGAGATTTTCTTGCATCCAGCTCCATAAATATTTGCCTATGTAGTGTTTTATCCTTATATTTAAATGGAATAACGAAGGCTTTTAAGGTTGCGTCAGAAACTTCATATTGCACGGCTAAATTCACCGTGGTGTGCTTTTTCGAACGTGAGGAAAAGAGAATCGTCCTTCATAGAATCGGATTATTTTTTAGATTCGTAATGACTGTAGCAAAATATATCGTAAATTTCCGTTAAATGGTGGATGGAATGATGCATTTATCTAGGTTTGTTTTTTCAACAAAGCAGCAACAACTTTTCCATTTTATCCGTGGTCGCTCTCTACTAGATCGTCAGGGAAACAAACAGTTCATTCATTTTTTAGAAAAAATAAGTCATAAATCGTATATAATAGTTTGCAATTTGTATACAAATCTATTTATGGTTGTCTATTGTTATGCTTCTGCACGTGATAGTAGAGACTATGTGTTTTTGTACCTCATTGTTTAAATGTGGTTTTAGTGCATTAGTGACGCGTTTGCTTATTGCTGAGGTTTTCAGTTACAATATTTTTATCATCTTTTTTAAAATGTATAATTTCCTTATTTAGATAGTGTTTGGGTTTCATATTTTAATATTCAATTGACGTTGTGCTTTTTAATACACAAAGCACTACATCTTCTTACGTCTTAAAACTTGATCCGATCTTTAATTTTTGGCGTTGTACATCTTTTTGGAGAATGTGCCTAGTATATCTAGCGTTTTTATAGATGGTGAAATGGTCGATTGTCGAAATCTGTGGATTGACAGAGGATTCTTCGTGCGGGTACTGTAAAAATTCACAGGGTAGATCATCTTTAGGTACGGATGTCGACTCATACAATGAAAGTAATATTTATTCAGTATCTTTTGGTGAGTGATATGTAGATGAAGAACTTAGTATTGTTTTGTTACAATGTAGGTTTGGATTAGGATTAAGATGGGATCGTTTTATGAGATCTAGCGATTTATTTTTTACATTTCAATTTTGAATATTACTATGCACTGATTATGTTATCATATTCAGGTGAGAGCAAGTTCTTTTAGACTAGATGTGAGTAGTACTACATAAATAGATCGTTATCACTGTTTCATTTCTATTTATGGGCATTATGTCCATTATTATGGGCACGAAATATTCAAAACTGCGTGGGCAATAGATTATGTTTTTAGCGTTAATAATAATATAAGTTAAGTATGGTTCCAATTATCTTTGCTGTGCGAGTTAAGATAATGTGAACTCCACTTTATCTTCATATTGATGCCTTCATTCTTACTACTAACGGACGTTTTTATGTATTGAAATTATGATCGGACACTGAGACGCAAATTTGGAAACTGAACTGAAATTATTAACTGAAGTGTGGATTGGTGTGCATAGTAGGAAAAAGTGTCCAACAATTAAAATAAACTGCAAACTATTAAACACTGTAAATTGCTGTAGGTTACTGTGGGTACTGTAAATTGTATCCTATACTAACTTATACTTTGGTTTCCGTAAGTAACTTGTAGTTCTTCTTTTTCTAGGCGAATCATCACTGGTGTCCACATCTACTGTAGTATTTGTGAGTCGTTAAAAAATTTTAACATCCATACTGCGTTCCTTGTCCAAAAGTTAAGGTCTCTAAAGATGGTCAGGTTTTGAGCGAGTGTCAAGGAAAGACGGTAGAACTCACACCCCGTCAAAGTATTTGCGAATGTCATATCGTGCAGTAATATAAAGAAATATGATAGTGGCATTAAAACTTTTGTTGATGGATTCGTTATGGACCAAGAAGAACCCGCGTAGTTATTTTGACGCTCGATAAAATTGATTGAAATATTTCCTGTTTCTTGAATTATTTCTACGGTAGAATGGGTGGTACATTTCAGTTGATTCGGAATTGTTGCAGGATGTTTTTCTCATATAATGGACAACGAGAGTTTTATGCGATTACTCGAGTACGGGTGGAGTGGGTAGGTATACTTTCATACAAGTGTGTGCTGGACTACGAATACAGATTCTATGACACCGTGTTAAGATCGATACTATGTCTTCATTTTTGGATAAGAAATAGGTTAAGTGGAAGCAAATGGTTCTTTTTTGAGTCTTAGATATTTTATGGTAATTTATCTTTTTTTTTCCTGTCATCGGCTTCATATGGAGGCATTTCTGTTATTTTTACATTTGAAGAAGAAAAGGCTTCTATTTGTGAGATTATTCAACTATTGGAAATAATGAATAACTGACAGTATGATGTAACAGTAATGGGACGTCTGCGGTTTGAAAAAACATCACACCATATAGTTGGAAAATTCGGATGCAATCCAAGCGTTTTATAGTGGAGGCGGGTTCAATTGTGAAGGATCGAATTTTTCACCTTCCGATGTCAAGCATAATATTTGAAGTAGATCAAAGTATGAAGTAAACTACGATTGGAATTGGAATAATGTTTCCTTGAATCTAAAAATTTTTCAACCTACAACTTTTTCAATCATTGAGACTACCATAGAACCATTGCACAGAAATTGTCTGAGGGATTTTTGTGATATCACAAATATACGCAAGGAAGTCAATGTTATCGCTTTCTAGCACAAATTTGCACTTAATTTATTCAGTTTTTGGAATTAAGGCCATTGACTTTTTCGGTTTTATAACTTAAAAATCTAGTGAAAAAATGAACAAGGAGTAAGAGAAAAAACAAAAAAAAATGAAGTGAGCAAATAATATAGTTATGTTAGTAAAATTGCGTTTGTTGTAACAGCTGTTATTGTATTTGTTTACAATAAGTTTTGATTAGATTATTAGATAAATTAAGTTAAGCCTTGATGTTGGTCAATCCTTTGTGGCGTGTAGGCTTACGCCTTCGTGTTCAACGTGATATCGTAGAGGTGTTTGAATGTGAGCTTCGTCTATACACTGACTTGAGTTAACCATTCTTCTTTCGGTGCTAGTTAATTATTTTATCCAGGTTGCTCTGGTACCAACTTACCTACCCCGGAGGGATGGCGGGCTTGGTAGGCATGGGGTGCGGCCTCAAACTGATTCCGGTCGGTGTGTCACCGCAGCGCCTCCATCACTGTGCCACTGCGCCTCATATAATAGATGTTCATCATCAAATAAAAAATGAATCAAGGAATGCAGTGTGAAGTAAAACAACAACAAACAACAGTGTTTTGGCTGGTTTTTCAAAAATCGGTGCCTAAAATGACGAAAAACTTTGAACTGTTTGTAGTTATATTCCTCTGTAATAGGGCTTTTTTGAACAGATTAGTGCACCTTGGTTGAAATTCTGAAATATAATTCATGATTGAGAGCACAATGTTATAATTTTTCTGTACTTTAGTCCCTGTTCAATTATTAATTTATCAATACATCATACTGTTCTCTACCTTGCAACTTATCTGGTTTTGTTAGCGATTTTCAAGTCGTAGTTTCTAAATTGTGCTCATAACCAATCAACAGTTCTTCAGAATGTACATTTTTTCAAAAGATATTTGATGCGAGCATTAAAATATACAAAAATCTTCCACGAGATGCGAAATGTAGATTGATTATAATGATGATTTCGAAATGTAAGTTACGATCCAGTTGCAATAATGGAATACCGTGGCAAAAGTACCTCACAATTCCAGATTGATATCGAAGTAGCTAAAATTATGTGGAAATTCTGTGCCGTTTCACTAGGAACAGGCTCGCTCTCTACTCGAAAATAACTGCATAGAATTCACACATATGACTTTCTTAGATTCATGATTGAGTAAATATTTTATGAATAAAATACCAAAGTATATGATGAATTCTTCTAATTTCACATGTTAAATGCAATATCCTCAGAAGCGGGACGAAACTACCCTACGAAAGAAGACGAAACATTGTGCTGAGAGGCTGGTGCTAGCTTAACAATCAGTGCAAAGTGCATTATTGAAACCCGGGCTTGTTACTCATAAAATTCATTGTTAACTCAAGCGGTGCTGTACATATCACTGAAGATATGTTAACGAATACTCGATTGTCGGACGTAGACCATAGGTTTCGCTTTAGGAATCTGGGCTCACAGTCTAAGCTGCGCCAACTACCAGGCATTGCTGGACAATGGATGGCGAAGGTTTCTGTTCGAAACAATATTGTTTGTGCCAATGCGAAGAGTGTGCTATTAGTGTCAATCTGTTCGATTTATAATTGCTGTTACATGTGAATGCTGCATTGCAGCGGCTCATAATAGCAAAAAGCGGAACACAAACTTCGAGTCTATTCTTATTTTTAGATCTGGGAAATATATTTATAAACCACTCATGGAGAGAACTTGTTGTCCACAGTACACAATAAGGTATCCAGAATCAAATGCATTCGTCTCATTAGGTTTTGGTTATTGTTGTCTGTGCAGATTGGATGTGACGAAGTATATTTTATCGCGAAGTCACCGCAAGGTTCTTCGTCAAATGAACGAATACTTGAAGAACGATACGAAACCAAGAAGTAATCCTCGAGCGCAAGAAGCAATGTGCTGTGAGGTGGGTATCTATTATGAAATTTACTATATGCGTCTGGTGTCTTTGTCTTGTTAGAATATTTTAATAATTACGGCTTGCAAAAATCCAATTATTTTTGTTATCGTGTTGATCCAGTTATCTTTGTGTGCAACCAACTAGCGTTTGTTGGATTTAATATCTCATTGTTCAAATTTATCTACAAAAGGCACCGACTTGTCTTTTATCAGAAGTTGATCACTTGTAGCGCATCGGCATGAACGAAGGTGTTATCAGAAGACTTGCCATATGTTTTTCCTTGAGCAATTGGCCTTCAATCCTTTCAAAGTCAGCAGTTTAACAAACTAAACTTGACTGGAAAGATTAATTAATAATCGGTAACACTGCAGCGTTGTATACACGCCCCACATAAGATAAGATAAGATAATTGTTAGCGTTGTTCAATCCCTTGTGGTGGGATGCGTTCATGTTCAACGTGATATCGTGGAGGTGGTTGAATGCGTGCCAGGTCTATACTACTACTTAGGTCTATACAACTCAATGACTTGAGTTGACCACTCTTCACCAAGTCAGTGCCAGTCATCTTATCCAGACTCCTCTGGTACCAATTCACCGACCCCGGAGGGATGGCAGGCTTGGTAGGCCTGGGGAGCGGCCACGAACTGAATCGGCCCGCGGGCCAATGCGGGACCTCCACCACTGAGCCACTGCGCCCCCCACGCCCCACATATTTGTCATTTATTACGAAAAGTTCTGCACTAATTGGCATTCCGTAAAACATTATTGTTATGCCGAATACCCGTGTTAGAGTAATTAAATAGCTTATGCGTGTTATTATAATTACTGATACTGTTCTGATTAAGTTTGATTGAATCACGTAGAGGCCTCCATTGTATATATTCATCTCGTTTCAAGCATAGTAATGTTTTCCTTTATTTTGCGTAATGATGTGGTTTAATTGGATTTTGCTATATATAAGCGCTGGAATTCTTGACTTAAACGGCTTAGTTATATCTCCATTCGTTTTGTTTCAATCCATAAAAGTTTCTCCTTAAAACGAAACAATGAGAAAATGCGTCAAATTATCGTCACAAGTTCATTATGACCTTTAACTATCAACTTTAATTAAACTATTTAACTATAATCTGTGCTTCATGATACATGCAGAAGCCTTTTTTTCAAAACGAAAGGTCTTACCGGTTTTAAAGAATTTGTGAGAGAAATTTTGAAAAAAATAGCATAGGGGAAACTGGACATTTGCAAGCGATCAAGAACGATAGTTGAGCGAAAAGTCCAATTCTACGGTCAAAGTGAACTCCATAATTTATGCCGGTTATATGGTAGAGTGGCGAATTCAAATTGCTATTGTGGATCTGCAGATGATTCAATATTTCCGTACGAAGAATTTCTAAGGGTTCTTTTCCAAAAAGTGGAGTTGTAAAGGAGGCCACTAATCGCACGGACTCTCTGCCAAAGAAGAAATCTGACAACCCTGTACCTAAGAAGAAGGAGATAAGAAGACAAAGATGTTTTTCACGTTGGCGTGATAAAGGGTTGGACGAGGATGAAATGAAAAAAGCTCGCGTGGCTAAAGTGAGTAATTTCTTTTCAACTCATGTAATCTTGTTTCATTTCCTATCTATGTCTCTTAAGTTACTTATAATGAAATGCAATTTTGCTGTTTTTCTCACTTCAAGCTACTTTTGTTTTCAATTGCTTTGTATAGGAGAAGGCAAGAGTGAAAACAGTGGAGTCATATATATTAGAACCGGACAAAGAATGGAAACACACATTAGAGGTATCTTTCCAGCTCTCTTAAATCCAGTCATTATAAGATCTGATTTTTTTCTTGATTGAGCCATCAAACTCAATAAAACGTCATTATTTAACCATAATCAAAGAAGGAACGCTTAGATCTACGCTACTAATTTCTTTAAACAAATGATTCAGGTGAAACTTGTTTCAACAAGTAGCAAAGAGTTTACAGAGCGCTTTGAAGAATCTTTCCTACTCTTCAAAAAATACCAAGAAGAAGTAAGACAATGTCTACTAACGTATTCATTTTTTACCTGGCGAAATCTACTGTCATCACTTCATGTAATGTTTTTTTTATAGATTCATTCGGATAACCATGTTTCGCGCTCTGGTTTCAGACGTTTTCTGGTTGACACTCCACTCTTCGATGATAAAGTATCATCGTAAGTCTTCTCATATTTAAGTGTGTGGAATTGAGATCAATTCTCTTCATTCCTTATTAGAAAATTGGTGATTAAAATGGAATTCTTATTGTGGTAACAACTACGAATCATTTTGTTTTATTTCCTGTGTTATTGATTTTTGAGTTTCTTCTCCAGATCATCTGAGCG
This sequence comes from Dictyocaulus viviparus, assembly GCA_000816705.1. Classification (NCBI taxonomy): domain Eukaryota; kingdom Metazoa; phylum Nematoda; class Chromadorea; order Rhabditida; family Metastrongylidae; genus Dictyocaulus; species Dictyocaulus viviparus. Next base: position 22,273 of record KN716445.1, on the reverse strand, counting down.
ACTCTCTTTCGGCTCATACCATCTGTGGTATATACTTGATGATAAGTTGTTAGCTGTAGGTGTGATCGATATTTTACCGAGATGTGTTTCATCAAAATATATGTATTATGATCCTGAATACGGATTCCTTAATTTGGGAACGTACACAGCGTTGCGGTAGGTCAAGGAGACATATCATTCATTTTTTGTTTTTGAGCTTAAATATTTTAGAAGTAATATGTTAATGTTGGTATAGCTTTGTTAAGCCTTCTCAGGAGCAGTAATACATCCTCCTAATACTACTACTTAGATGCTATCATTACAAGTATTTTAATCCTCTTGTATAGAAATATAATGATACTATACTAAATGGACGTCCCTGTTGAAGGTACCTCTTGTGTACTTAAGGACACGCAAAACATTGAATTGCAATTGGAACTACCTGTACTCAAAATTTGTCTGTTTCTATTTCTACAAAATTCTCTGTATGAGAGGCATGAGGATGTAATTTGAGCAAGAATAATTTAGGCGATAGGTTATAACCTTTGTGGTAAGCTTTTATTTGTTGATTTGTCAGGGAAATCGCGTTCACTCGTTCTTTGATGAAAATTCAATCGGAGGTGAAATATTATTACATGGGCTATTATATAATCACATGTCAGAAAATGCGCTATAAAGGATTTTTTCGTCCGAGTGAACTCTTATGCGATAGGACGTTTCAATGGGTAAGTGCGATTATAGATAAATTAGGAGTAACAGGAAATTTATGGATACAGGAAATTATGTAAACTGTGACTGTAATGTATAGGTACCATTGGATAGATGTCAACAGCTACTACAAGAAAACGATAACAAGTTTACAGTTTTCTTGCCAGATCTACCACCAGCTACCATGCAGACACGTGATAATCTTCTTTTGTTGGTAGATGGAAAGGTTAGTCTTTCACGATAGAAAGAAGCAAAACCATTGATTTTGATATTGGAATTAGAGGACATAGTATTGAGTTTGCACAACATTTTTCATTAAGAGAAAGAAATGCTCTTCAATGCAATAGGTAATAAAAAGAATTACATCTTACAATAAAATCTTATTTCTGCTTTTTTTCCATATTAATTTTGCAGATTGTGCAGTACTCGGAAATCCACGATCTAGGACCTGCATTACGAGATTTAGCCAACTCGGAAGCGATTAAGGAAAATTTGGATTCATTTGCTATGCGCATTGGATGTGATATGAATAGGCTAGTCATGTATCTGCCAGAATTCCAAAATCTTAAAATGGCAGAAGTATAATACTACCTCATTCGCTAATGCTGCACCACTGCGCTTACCTGTTCGTTAATTAAAGTCATCTTGACGTTAGTAAGCAATATTCGGGCTCCTGGGACCTACTCTACGAAATTACTGATGGCAGCAGCTAGCATCAAGTGTGTCTATATTTTTTCACTCTACCGTATTATAATAAATTTCTACTCTCAGTTCTAATAGAAATGTGTGTATGACTTCTTAATTGCATCTTAGGAAAAATCGAATACATACAATTCCTAGGGCATAGTTGTCCGACATTAGACTTTGTAACAAAAACTCTAACACAATTATGAAACACAATCTATTTAAATAACTACTAATTTAACAATAATAACGATGGAAGTAATGCACCCAAAAAAGTAGAACCCAACAAAAACACTAATATAATACGAACGCAAAAAATTAACATAACCAAAACCGACGGGCCTGCTATGGTCGAAAGGATATCTATATATCTTAGGTGTGGAGGAATACGTTTGTATATTATATCCTTCATTAGGAATACAAAAAGAAATCTATCAAACAATATAAAATTGAATAACAAGACAGAATTGTACAACAACAAGTACCAACCAACTCACGAAACATTGATGTAGACTGTTTCTCAAGCATTCCATTCATAACTATCCATATGGATGTGTTTTTCAAAAAATTACCAGACATAGTCTCCATATGCACCGGCATATACTTGGTCAATAAAATTTGGCTTTATCCGGTTTGCTTCTAAATAGTATTTATTGTTAATATACAATAGAATGCAACATAGTCTCCAAGCCAGTTACAAAGAAAGTAGATAAATTTCAACCTGAGAAATACTATGCTAACGACTATCAATCCATGAAGAATGATTAAAATTACGAATAGATTAGATGACACGCACGAAATATTTGGGCATCCAGCAGATGCAGCGCCTCCACTCTAAAGAATGGTGACGGGTGTTAAAACATGAGATTCAGTTTTTTGCAAAGAAAACATTTTCCCTTCGGGTAATTCCAAACACTTTCTCAATTCTTGAAACACATTTTCAAGAAAGTATTCTGTCACTTCCGGAACGACTATGACTGACCTGCTGTAATTGATTAGCACGCACTGTTCTTACTTCATTCATAAGACTGTCCACTTTTTGATGCATGCTACTGTCTATGCTATTGCTAACATGTGGTATACCCTAAAAATGCATTGACCGTAAAACATTTGAGTATAAAAACATAAGGTGCGATGAGATTGAATTGATGGTTCGATAGAAGCTATCTACGAATTATTCAGGTAAACCAACTTGTCCCAATTTTTGTTCGAGGTTGTATGTCTTGGTAAAAATCTCGTTCACATATTGCTTCTGGTCACGAAGAGACTGGGTCAGATCTCTTAATGATTGAAGTATCTCATTCTTCTCGTGTTGCAATAGCCCACCTGCATCAATAATCAGACATTGAACGAAAAAATCTCGTTTTTCATTAGGAAATGTGTTTATGCACAGAATCTGAAAGTAGGAATGAAATAGCATTCCAACTATATTCATTGGGAAAGATAAAAGATTCTGATAGAAAACTAAGAAAAGTTCATAATTAGCGACGCGTTCCCCGCCTTCTTCGATCACTGTAAGGTAACTAACACGAGCACATATAGAAAAACAGCAGAAGCAACAATATATTGACATTCTATACTGTTCTAGATTTCTAAATACAAAATTAGAATGATTGAAATAAGAAAAAGTAATCTTCATGTAATCGATCATTAGTTGTAATCCTTTTAATTCAATACTCTGCATTTAAACCGCACTATTTACCACATCAATGTGATTTTCAGGCATGTAGGTCAGCTATTAGCACAACTTGTTACTGTTTTGGTATTACGAAGTTAAAATCGTCACCATACTTGCAACCATCTACAATGTCGCTACTCAAAATAGCTGATAGCACAGAACGTCATCCGACACTTTTTGTTCACAGTTTTACGATAACAAGTATAAAACATTGCGAAAAATAAACTTATTCGAATGAGGTAGATCAACATCTCACCAATGGTGACAGCTCTTTCATACTTTTCATGCAACGAAAACGATCATAAATACATCTACACTCTCACAAAAAGCAATACTGTTAAGAATAAAAATTAAAAACGAAATCTTCAACAAAACATAGATGGTGGGCGAAATTCAAGTTGGAGCAATTTTAGCATCCCAAATAAGCTAAAAATATGACCTGTCTGCCCTGGTTGGGCCGATTGGATCGCTCCACCTTGTTGAATGTATTGTAACTTCTCTTCCATCTTTTGCAATATCTAAACTTCTATTTGTATACAACTCAATCTAACTGAAATATAGGATCTGTTGCTTTAAAAAAATCACATTTCTTTTACCTGAAGTATGCTATTTTGCCTTTGAGAAAGTTGTCGCAATTCCCGGACGGTTACATCTTCATAGAATTTCGATTCGTCATAATCATCATCGTCCTTCAACTCTGGATGTTGCTTCTTGAACCTGAACATTTTCCTTGGAATTGTACAAAAATCTACTACATGGAGAGAAATAACCAACTTTAGAATGAATATCTAGGAGACATGAGAAAAGCCACGAAAAGGAGATTTTATTTAAGTATCACCCACTTAGCTCGTTCGGCTTCAAAATCTTTCATTTGACGATCAAATTCTTGATCATATTTCACTTTTTCCTCTTGTGGAAGACCAGTCTGAGTTGGAGTTCGAGGCTCCGTCAATAATGAAAACACCGAAAAATCAAGCACGTCATGGTCATCTGAGAAGATAAATGGGATTACAATTACTAAAGAACGATACTATTAATGCTTTAACCCACCAGCAAGCCCTCCTGTAGCTGCAGATATGCCAAAATAGCCGTATCGAGGTAAATGAATATTTTCAACCCTGAAATTCCTCAATAATCTATAGGCATCTAAAATGAATTCACTACGAAGCAATGATATGGATTAAAATTGAGATATTGATCAATTTTGGAGAAATTAAAGAATCTCAAACCTCATGCATGCTTCATAAGTAGGGGTAGCGTGCATACCATCATTAACCTCGACGGTCAAAACATTCCTTAAGTATTCAATTTTGAGATGAATTGGGTAAGGCTTGTTGCGGAAATCTCTGTGGCAGCCTAAAAGCGGGGTTTCTTTCTTTACTGAGAAAAGGTTAAAATAAAAACGTCGCAGCGATCTACCAAAAGAAAAAAGTATTATAAATATGATTGAAAAATTCATCTCTCATTCTTAGAAAAAGCGGTAAAGTTCGAAAATCCAGCTACAATTTGGCATAAATTGCGAAAAATCATTTGAATTTCATGATGCTGCACGCATTCCATGCACACTGTTTCTTCGGCTGTTAGCTGGAAAATGATGACCATTATTTGAATTTTTCTTAAATCTACTACTCGGTAACAAAAAAAACGGAAGCAAATGCCACGAAACACAAATACTATTTCTTACAACAATACATAACGTTTTTAAAATGTGCATAAAATATGGTGAGCCAATTAAGCTAATGACTTCAACAATCCTTTAAGAGAATAATTTCTACCACAACCACAAGAAATTACTGAATTACTATTACTATCTACTATCAAGAAGGGCCGCAGTGATACACCGGCCGAATCAGTTCGCTGCCGCCCATCACACCTAGCAATACAGCTAACACTCTGGGATCGGTAAATTGGTGCCTGAGAAATCTGGGTAAGATAATCAGCACTGACTTGGTGAAGAGTGGTCAACTTAAGTCACTGTATAGACCAAGCACGCATCCAACCACCTCCATGATATCACATTGAACACGAATGCGTTGACGCATTCCGCCACAAGGATTAATCAACACCAAAGATTATCTACTTTCAACAAACCATATACCAATTATACCTATTCTAAAAACTATATTTTTGGTATAGTATACTTATTCCTCTTAATTATCCCACGAAAATAATCTAGCTACCAAATGAGCGAAAAAAGAAAATTGATTAGCGTAAAAAAAGAAATGCACAAACAGCAAAGCATTGCACATTTGCTCAACATTGTGATGAAAAGTTTCCAAATGTATGAACAAACACACTATAAATGAAATACAATGCTTGTATCGACTCCAGAAATTACAAAGAACAAATTTCAACTTGTAAAATAGTTGTACTCACTGCTAAGTATCTGCTGGCTTCCATCTGTAACATGATCGTACGAACGAGTTCCATCATTTACCATTAAAGCGATCATAGGATTGTTCTTTTGACCATCGTTATCGAATGAATCCAAAAAAAGGCCTAAAGCACCAATATGGTGAGCATTAGTGGTTTGATAACCAAATAACCTAAACATTAACATAAAACGTAACCTAAAGATTAACATAATTAAATTAGAGATTACACACAGGAAGAAATTGAAAATACATTACAATACTACTACTAAGAAGTCTATATAAATAATCATAGTCCAAGAGAATAAAGTAAATATTCTGTTTTTAATATAATTCGATGATCCATTATTACCTACCCATTCCAGTCCAGAAGTCGTTCGCACCAAACACAGGACCTAATGATCCCATTTGAGCGGTATACCTAAACAAATTGAGCTATGACTGAGAAAGTGTATGGGTACTACGTCTTAAAAAAGAAATAAGACATTACAAAAATAAAATTATCTAAATACATTACCAGATAGCCATACCGTCAGCTCCAACACGTCCTTGACCAGTAATCTTCAAAGTAACGTCGATCTAGAATTGTAAACAGCTTAATTTTATCAGGAATTTAAAAGTGGCCAAAAAAGTGATAAAACATAAAAACACCACACCGGTACAGAAACAAGATATTTGAAAGAAATGAGGCAAAGATGTTAAGCTCGTAATTATCATAAATTTTCCATGAGTAAATTACTACCCTTAAAAAATGGATATTTAAACAAAAGAGACCAAAACATATTTCAATAGGTAAAAAATAAAATAAAATCTCGACAAACTATTTAGCATATCAGCATCATAATTACAGATGTCGGTTTATTGTGAAATACTTCTAATAATAATGTACCTCAAAATTCTCACTTTCAACCATTGGTCTCTTGTTCCACGCAATACCTTTGCGACTGCGCATCGAAGGAGCTATACGTAGTCGATCTTGTGACGCTATCGCATCGCCGGTTACCTTAAACAGAATTCAATAAGTTCTTCAATGAACCAAACATTTTTTTATCTCCAATTAAACTTATTGAAACATATTACATATATGCATATTTATTTATTTAAACATAACACCATAAAAATTGAATCAATCTACTTGTATCAAATGTCACATCATACTACGTTTCTTACTAACTCAAAATAGTCTTGAAAGAAATTTCATGCAAAATCAATGAAAGTTTGTAAAAACGCTGTCGGTAGATTGCAAATGATACCGTTGAAAAACTAAATAGCACCATCCTCATTTGACCCAGATCATTTTAATGTCGCTTCTGATAGGTTTAATTTTTTAAATGATCCGATTGTTTTTGATTTAAATTATTTTTAATTTTTTTCTATTTTTACATATTCAACGAATGTAAACCAAAGTGATCTTATGGATAAAAAAACATCGCTTAGTTCATATCGTTAATTAATATCAAGTAAGATCCGTTATTAAGACTACAAAACTGTGTATCAGTCCTCAATATGACAATGCTCTCATCATCAATAAAAATCAATATGTTCAAGTCAAATCATAATGTACGATAATAAAATTCTAAACTGATATTCGGTGTCCTATTTTTTGAAATCTAACTTTACAAACTCGAGTCACCAATGAGATACGAAATATTTGGAAACGGTCGACATGAAAAAGCACAGTTTCTGAAAATGGTATATTTTAAAGGCAAACTTGATTCATGGTGATGTATGTCCGAAGACGCTGTGCCAAAACCTGAACATAACAATGAAACAAATTGGGTGAAGAGCAAGTTAGGCTCATTACGATGAGCGAGAATATTACAACGACATCAGATTTACTACATAAGCACCTCTCTCAACATTATTAGATTTCCGCCATAGAATAGATTTCGATGATTTAAATTTCCTCGTATCTTATATTTTTCATAGAATACTACACCTTAGCAATAGCTCCACTAATTCTTTTCCCACAAAAAGTAGAGAAAGTGTCCTAAAATAAGCAACTGGACCATTACCACAACTATTACTACTACTTTTTTCTTCTCAAGTGAAAAAGAATCAATGGAAAAACTGATTCATCTAACACACAGTGATGTTACATCACCAACATATGCTACCTTGCAACAATATAAGACATGAATTCCACACTTCCAAATATTTAGAAAAACAAAGATAGAAAGATACGATTATGAAAAAATAATAATCGCATTACTTAGATGTGAGAATGATCATAGAAGGAAGTCTCCAAAAATGAGTTTGATAAACCAATCGTTCCAATGACTGACATATAGATATATCACACAAACCCTTGATTAAACGTCGCAGCATGTGCTGCGCGGTCATTTTTTTGCTGATTTGTTTATGTTAAAACACAACGACTTTCGGAAGCTAACCTCTATTAATTCAACTCTTACTCTTCCTAATTATTCTGGTCTTATCTCAGAATCATTTGGTTCAGTAAGGATAGAGTAGGATTCGTAATTGCATAAGCATAACGATGCAGTACCTCTCGGCACCGTGCTGCGCAACACATTAGTGAGGGTTGAGCGCTTAAACATTACCGCTATGCTAATTATTATGGTTACATACAATGTATACAGGAGGCGTAGAAATGAATGATCAAGCCCATCTTAAAGGCGTAGATATCGGTGAACAAATGCAGCGATTATTTAACAACTGAGGAATATTAGAGACGATACACATTGCAGAACAGGAATTCAAAATTCTATTTACCTAATACTGCAACTTTTGGCAGCTAGATACATCACGATGCACAACTGAAAGGTCTGAAGGAAGATCCTCACCATCCAAAATGGGATAGAATGATCACGTTGTGCCAAATTAGGAGCTCGGAACGAGTGTTTGTACTCAAATCTTTTGAACACAGGATTCTGGCTTGCTACAAAACCGATAACAACCAAGATCCCCCACAACAACCGCATTCCTAGAAAAGTTAAGCGATTTTTTTGAGAAAAATTTCAATTATTTTAATTTTCATATAAAATATTAAAACTTTGTTTAAAAAGGCGAAGACCTATCATAAAGTAATACGAATAACTCGAAGAAGAATTTGTGTAAAAACGATGCTAATAGTACGGTACGGTCAAAAAAGCACTATAGTAATCAAAATTAATTATAGAATATACCACACACCCTTAGGGATTGGATGATCGCCAAAAATATTTTAGAGTTCAACTCAACTGCCATTGCTACTCTTCGAAATAAATATTAAGAGCTTCGTAAAAAAGAAACGAAGCATAGAAGAAGAAAAAAGGATGTGTTTACATTGTAAATTGCAAACAGACAAGCTGTAATTTTGAAATAAATGAATATGAAAACACTAATATAATAACTTTAAAGGTACAAATATTGTGGATTAAAAGTGTAGAAAACAGCTTTAAGTCGATGGTTAAACACATAACATAGGCAAAAACAAAATATTATAGCGATTAATATGACCTCAAAACATGAAAACAGTTTGAAAAAGTGTTCAGTTGAGAAACTGATACTGAGCATTACCGAGCTATCTGGCTATTTGACTTCCTGGCCCGTTTTGAAGTCTCCGGAACATTTGCGCATCAAGAAACTGAGTTAACATATTTCTCTGCAGTGTTCATCGTATAACAAAATCATATTACTGGTATTGTTATTTAAAACATGAGCAAAATGAATAGTTAGATAATATTACCGGTCAAATAAATACTCGTAATTAAAAGTTCACTAATTCTTTCAAACTAAATATATTACTTATTAGAACAGCTTTAAGATTCGAGAATCACGTTGATGCCTTATACAATAGACATCATTAATAAATATTCGTGCTATGATAACATGTATATCTAGGAAATATGTCTTCAGAATAGAGAAAAAACGAGTTACATAACCGAAGCCTACTTTGCTTCTCAGGATTATTGAACAAAACGTTAAACACGTGCTACAATAATGCACACAACGACTACAACCTCTTAAAAACCTCAATTCGGCTTCGCATTGTCGCATTTTCTTTGTATAGTTGGTTCTAAAATTTGATTCATGAATAAACATTCTGATCAGTCAAGTTTCAATAAACTACTTATCGAAACGTCAATGTTTACAACTCTAATCACAAGTTAACGATTAATTAATCAGAATAAATAATGAAAAACAAAAATAACCGACTGTTATAAATATTTACTCCAAAATCCATCTAAACTGGAGCAATCCACAATGTCAACAAACTGCAAGGGACACGTCAGCGTTGTGTTCGCGTCACTTCTTTACGTTAAACAGTATTGACAATATAAAAAATCAGTACAGTGGTTAGAATGACAATGAATTTACAGAGGTAATTTTGTTTAAAAAGATATTTAGTTGAACAAGGCTTAAACCAAAAAGATACCTTTGAGAAAAAATAAATTACTGAACCATGAAAGACTAAAGCATACTTGTTATCTAAAGCACATTTCATTCTGAATTTCGAAGGATTACTTTGATTACGTTTCAGCAACAATGCCAATCTATTGTAAATTTTTGAGAACAATCCAAGGCTATGAGTAAAGTACAACTGCTCTTGCTTTATAATTTTCTATGTTTTCACTTAGTGGTATCCGGGATTGAAATATGTAAAACAAGATTTTTGAAAATCTATGCATCAGTTCCAACCTTTAATTATGCAACTATTAATTTGTAGACACAAGAATTTCTTCTTGAATCTCCTGTTCTCAAGCGTGCAGTGGCGGCATCGGGTGGAGGTGCCACAGTGATACGCGGGCGGACCTGAACCAGATCAACGCTGCATCCTAAGCCCTGACGACCTCGCCATCCCTCCGGGGTCGGTAAATTGGTACCAGAGGAGTCTGGGTAAGATAACTGGCACTGATTTGGTGAAGAGTGGTCAACTCAAGCTGCTGTATAGACCAGGCTTGCATCTAACTATCACGATATCACGTTGAATACGCATCTCGCCATAAGGGATCATGCCAAAGATTATCTTATATTCGAAATCTATTGTCGAGAAAATCCCTAAATGAAAGGTTAATGAAAAAAGCTATAGAGTTGGAAAACCCGAACTAAGAACAATAAAAATATTGCACGCATCCTTCGAGAAAATTTATTCATTGTGAAGAAAAACCGTTGTCTATAAAAGTTGAAGTGTTTTAACAGAACGATTAATAGCAAAGATTGATGATGTACTTCGTACTAAGAATGTTATTTTCCTGGCACATTGGTTCTACCATCATCATGTACTGAATACTAATCATCTCCGTACGAATATTCGTCTCTACAAAAAGCTGGACAAGAATATCTGTCATTGCACGAAAGAAACATAAAAGAACGTTTATTATGATTGCGCACTCCACAAAATCATCATTACACACAACATATGAATGAAGTCCTCTAGATAATCTTTATCTTTGAATCACTCAGATCGCAGGATCAATTTAAGTCTGACGCTACATCTATAAGTTATAAGTACGACGTACAATTAGTTATTCAGTTGTCCGCCATACCATCAATATTTGCTTTGTTTGCTCTTTATTTTATCATGTAAAAATTGCTTGTTGAGCCTTATTGTTAGTAAAATACTGATGTAAAACATGTGCTTACCAACTTTCTGATCTTTAATCAAACCAGTGTTCTACACATTTCGCACCATATTTATCAGAGACCACTGGAGAAGGGTCGACATCCGAGAAGAATCAGCCATTTGACGTTTACTTATTAACACCTTTCATTTGTAATCATTTCAACATATTATTCATCACAATTGTATTTTATCGTATTTTAAAACTATGACGTTTCTTTGATTTCTTGTTATTTCCATATAAAGCCTTAATTACCTGGTTTGAGATACTTGCTTAAACCCAGTAAATCCATTCATCATAAATCAGATCATCTTTCCATCACTTATAACCTGCGTAGCACATCATCAAAATCAAACCTAATCCAAAAACCTAAGTCATTAGGGGTGTAGTGGTGAAATCTCATGCCTCGTTGTGTGATCCGCGTTCAACTTCCGACTAATAGCATTAGGGATGATTGTTGTAGTGTGTTGGTAAGAAGTACAGTTGAACTGGCCATCATACTTATTACTTGGTAGGATTATGTCATAGTGGTAACTTGCAGGAGCAAGGGTTTAGGTTAATTCTAATTGCTAGTTCTGTGTATTCGTACTTCTCTTGGTACAGTGTATACTATTCCAGCGCGAACGGCGTAAAGAGACTTACAAGTCTACGTTCTGAAAGCAGACGGGCGTATTCCATAAGTTCTTTCTGTGTTTTCCACAAGTTGAGTAACTTTTCCTAGCTTTAATAAATATGATGATTGCATAAGATCGTTGACTAGTACTACACCCTCTGCTCTGACCGTACAATTGAAACCTCTCATTTTTTTCGATAAAACTAGTGGTTTTTCTTGGTGGCGCCATAAAGTATCAAGTTCAACACACTCTACAGAATTTTCCACTGGCCTTGTTTGTCTGTTACGTCTTCTTTTAGCTTCTCTGTTGTATAACACATTTCGAACCAAGTCTATAGGAAGTATATCGGTCGAAGAATTTGCTCTAGTAGCAACCCAAAGTCAATGTATAAAATCGGCGTCGTGTTCAACATAGATTCGATTCCTATTATCACTGTTTTTAAATGTTCTCTTTTCAGTTTAAATATGCAAACTGGTTTATAAAGCGAATATTTTGAAATATATAAGGAAATCTCTTATCACAAAAATCCTTCGCACATGGAACAAAAGAGATATGTTCCAATTCTATTTCTTTCCCACTGATTTCCTGGCTCAATGCTAATGTACGAACATAGTCGCCAATCATACTTGATGTCCTCCGACGTTTGAAAGAACAGCAAAGATTAATAAGGAAAGCTGCAGCTGTTATGTCAAGCACAATACCTAGGTTGGTTTACCTTGTTGTGATACACGTTATTATTAGCCCAAAATTTCTGCTATCCGACTGTGTAATTTTCAATGAGCCAAAGTGATCCAGGCCCATGTGATAAAAGAAATGTGGTTTGCGAGCTCTTTTTTAGGTTGTTTTGCTCCGGATATTCATGAATAAAGTTACTGGATCGTTGGCACATTATACACTGGCAAATTATTTACGTTGCTTGGTGTAACCAGTACCAAATGTCCACCATGTCTATAGCCCTTCACTATAGTTTGAGCGATCCACAAATTTCGTAAGGTTATTAAAGGAATCTTTGTGTCCTCATACAGGTTGCTGCTGCTATTGCCAAGAAGTGTTCCAACAATCCTTCACGTTATTAACGATGCCTGATATTGTTAGATAATATTTTGATTTCTCGACTCATATCGCCGCATCTATGATTCTTTTGATACTTGAGATGGTAAAGTGTTTTTGAGTTCATGTCTTAACCTACTGTTGTAGGCTTCAATATTAGCACCTGTTTTTCTATAAATGGTTGTACAAGATCTCTTTCCAAATCGCCTATGATTATGTTGAAATTGATAAAACTGTGTTTCCAGTCGTCTAGGATGATTTCTTTGCGTATTGGAGGTTCGATCCACCAAAAATATGTGTAGTTGTAGAACAGTGGATTAAACCTGTATATGCAAACGTATAAATAGTGCAATACACCTCAACTAT
>KN716444.1:144856-158359 GCA_000816705.1 Dictyocaulus viviparus | reverse complement strand
GACTCTGCTTCTGCAGAACACAGTCGGAACTCGCGAGGTAACTGGCAGAGAGTACGCCAAAGCATAGGTTCAGAGCATATCAGACGCCAGTAACGAGAGACACGTGAGCTCCGGCACAATGAAACTGAGAATTTCAGTAATTGGAAAGGAAAGTTATTTCTTCCTACTATTCTGTATCAGCTCGAAATTCGCAGCTAATACTACAGTTACAGTACTTATACGAAAATGTTTCTCTTATACAAATTGAATTAAAGATAACCTGGATCCAAATGACCCATAATCCGAAGAACAATGTGTGAAGGAAGAAGTGTTAAAGGATCCTTGCTCCTATTAGAATTAGGACGAGATCTGGAGACTCGTAGACGTGAAATTAACATATTTATATATTCCAAATTAGGCAAATCGCATTCATTCTGGAAATGTTGAGCAAAGAACAATTATAGGACTACCGCATACTTATATGTAAATACATGTATCTGGAAATAAAAGATAATCACCAATAACTCTCTAATAAATAGCTTCTTCTCATCATCATCCACATCAGCCATCCATTGCCGAAAGACCTAAGCTATTAAAAACAGTGATTGAAAAAATAATAGAACATGCACCAATTCATGTACTACTTAAAATGTACTTGAATACTCTGCGTACACGTAATCCCACGAATAATCTACAAACCTTTATTCTCTCTGCTGTTCTATGCTTTTTTACTTGTCCATTTGCCATAAGGTAATTTTTCGACGGAGTACTGCATAACTCATATTCACTACAATCACTCGGCCCAGGCCAAGACATTTCGTGAACAATTTACTGCACTAGATTGAGTAAGATAATCCTTACTACTTACAAGTCAAGGGTAACAATAAGCCTAACAAGAAGAGAATGATAACAAACAATTAGAATCTATTGGAACGTAATAGTTAAATGTTATACCCATATCGAAAAACATCCACGAGGCGAAAAATTCACGTAACCCAGAATACTCTTCAAAAACACTACCCAACATCAGGAAAAATACAGGAGATATACTTCAAATTCATTAGTTTGTCTCACTCAAAAAAACCTTTCTTTAATATAACCATTTCGATCATTCAAATGACACGCACCTACAAAACGGTGCGGACGATAGGGTCCCGAGTTTCGACATGTCGTACAACGCTTACTGGAGCACACTAATTTCAAGCATTTCCTTACGATTTTCTTTCAATTTTGTAGAATACCATTTCTACAGTCTCCATTCAAACACAATTCTTAAGTTTCCTCACGGTTACCAAGTAATATTTACATCGCCCGTTTGCATAATGTATTTAGCTCTCTAGAATTGTAAAAACACATTGTTTAATTCAAAAAAACACATCCTACATGATATACATAAGTCATGAAAACCCAAGTATGGAAGAGAAGGAAAAATGGAAGAACCAAACGAGATTCACAAAACGGAAAACCTTTGAGTTTGATAAGAACAGATAAAGCACAAGCTTTATTAGGGCTAAGGAAGGAAAAACGCATCGTTGACTAACGAACGACATCATGAGTATATGCGTATATTTATGATTGTATGTAATTTGAAAGTAACAATTTTCTAGGTCCAGTCATTAGCATACATGAAAAACCGTTCTCTTCCAAATTTTATTACCTGCTTGAAAGAAAGCAGTTATGTTCAAGGGTTAACAAATAATACAAAATGATAAGGAACTTCATAATACTGAATGAATATGGGTTACTTTCCTAGGCATATTATATCATGAAGGTACAAGTAAAGGGCGAAACAATTGTCAATAGATGATCACAACAAATCGTTAGTTACGAAGTTTGCGTCCTGGAGTTTTGTGTGAAACCTGCTCAACGTCATTAAATAATACTGCTGTTCCTCCACCAGCCGTTGGAATACACTCACCCTGCAACATTTATGTTTCAATACAAAAAAGACTTAATGCATGCAACATATAGCTGGAATGCATGCCAAGCCATATACGGTGAATTCTGTGAGTTCACAAACACGAACGCATCAATAATTCCGTGATTAAAGTGCTATGATTGGTCATGTGCAAACTATTTGGAACACTTCCACATGCATATAGTAGAAGACAATTCACAGTATTATAGTTCTTAGCTATGTTGTAAGCATTTCATAACAAATGCCTGTCCCCACACGGACCATTGTCGCCAAAAAAATAAAGACAATAAATATTTTTTAATTTATACCCTAAAGATGAGGAGTCAACCAAAAAACTTGAAATTTGAGGCGGGACTTGTACCTGCATCTCACTGATGTCTTGGTGAGCTAACGCTTGCACTACCGAGGTCTTTCCCATGTAATATTCTAGTCCTGTATTTTCACGTTTCGTGGATGAACATAATCAACAAGGATACAAATTACACAACAAAACATTATAACCTATCATCACTAATGGAAAACAAACGGATTTCTTTGAAAGATTGCTGTTAGCTTCCTTCATTCAAAGTACGTTAATATATCATCTTCAACTTTATTTATATATATATATATATATATATATAGATAAACACATGTACGCCAGCTTTATAACTACGCCGTAACCATAATTAAAAATCTAGACAGTAAACAAGCCTTAGTAAGGAATAATTATGGTAAAAAATTATTAGCATGACTTCAAGTAAAAACATTTCAAAACTCCGTAAAAATATTTAACATACCTTCAAAAGTTTTACGAAAGAAGTGGATAAAAAATAAATCTGAAGGCTGCTCATAAAATGTGAGCATCTGAGCCTGCACTTGCAGAGGTTTGTGTATCTGCGCAGTTTGACAAAAGCGAAAGCTCCGTCAACCTCAGGTTCTCCGAATGAATACGTAAGTTTTTCTAAATGTGGTTCAGCACATGCATCACAGTGATATTTGTTGGTGTTTGATAAACCTATGCCGACAAAGTGATTCAAAATACCGTGAGGAAAACTCTGGAATTACGTAAGAAGCAGTGCTTAACACTCAACACTGATGTGACATGACAACACGATACAAAAAACACAAACAAATAAGTAAATTAAAAGACCTTAACAACACTTGTGCTTATGTTACCGTCTTCATCTACTTCTTGATGTGTTAGTACATAATCGCTGGATTTTTGTAATTGATGTGCCTAAAGAAAAAGCTAAAATTGGACAATCTTAAGATGACAAAGGCCTGACAAAATTTTCTAATCATAATAAAAACGATTATGACCTTTTATTCAAACATCCAGTCGACATGAATGTAAATTTCCGGCCAAAAAATTAATGCCAGATTATTATCACAGAAATTGCCTAGTTGAAAAAATTAAACTTATATTACGACTAAGTAATGAGTTGTATGCTTTAGATAAAATATAAACTGCTGCAAAAATAAAAAATAAAAAAATAAACTATAAAAATAAACTGATGACTTTGCTTTAGATAAACTTATTTTCGTGATATATGACAAAATAACGGAACATTACTATAAACCATATACCTCAGGTTTAGTCACTTGCTTCGTATTCATTGGCAATTTTACTCTAAAAATTCCACCAGTTGGAACTCGGTTTGTCGGTTGGTGATCCAAAACCCTAGGAGCAGACTTGGATCTGAATAGAAATTTTTCACCCAAAAGTATGAAGAAAAGATATAAAATAAATTATAACCTCCTATGATATTTTGGGTTAAAATAACCAGGTCCTGAGGCTGGTGTTTGCGGATCTTCATGCTGACGTATTTCTTTCGTTGAACTTGTCATTTGACTATTTGTTACTACCTTACGCTGGAACAATCAAGAAAACTTTAGTACAGTACCGGGTTTCTTCAGTGAAAAAGAGAACACTCTGAAACACATACTTTTTGATTTGCTGTAGCGACAGATGGAGTGTCATTACCCGTAGAAAATTTACTTCGAAGTTGAGCAAACGATGGAGAAGGAGCATCACAAATGTCTTGGATCTGAAATTGCGACAACTCATACATAGTGACTGAAAAGGCAAGACATAATTGACTATTCCATAAGAATTCCAGCTTCATTCTAACCACTTTCAATTTTTGGTCCTGTTTTCTAGCACGGGATCGCTCTTCCTTTACACTGCGACGTAATTGCTCTTCAGCATTGAGCATTTGTTCGTCATGCACTTCGTAGCGTGATAATCTTTCACGCAACGACTGAAGTTCTCGTTTGAGCTTTTTGTTCTCAGCATAATAACATGCAATTTGTTCCGAATCGTTCTCCAATCGCGCTCGTAATTCATCTATTTGTACTTTGGCATAATCAGCGAAGCACAAAACTTTCCTCAGTGAAGCCTCCAAATCATGGGCTGGAATATAGTACTTTTATCTGACCAGTTTTTCAATTACAACGATATACAAAAACTCACATAGCAAATCGAAATCTTCACTTTCACGTCCTGCAATTTCTGATAATGCCACGCAATGTTCTTTCAAATTATTTATCGATTCATAATCATTATAATCCTTAAATAAAACATTTCAAAAAAACATCTGAAGAGAGTCTTAAGAAGTATTCCACTTCAATATATTCACAGTATAACGCCACATTGTGATGTAAAAGCATATTTAATATGGCACTATAGTTGAATCAAGCATATGGAATCATATTCATAAAAATATTAACTCTTAGTGTTATAAAAACTCAACTGGAACACCTAAGTCCAAAAACTTCAACTTAATAATTATCTATATTATTCTTTTTGGAAATCTTAAGTACAGACACCTACCACGAACTTAGTCTGAATGGCATACCATTTATTCTTCCAGAAACTAACTTCGTTTTAATTTATTTCAGTAAAACATACTAATACAAAAACTGATACCTTTATATCAAGGTCGTGAAACAACTGTGATTTGATTTGAGAAATACCCAACGAAGCAACAATATTGTCAATTTCATTATTCCAATGACTGTAAAACCGATGTGGAATAATTCCTCGTAACGATGCATCAACCTCTAAACGTTGTTCAGCACGAGTTATAAGCACTGTTTGTGATTCCTCTGCGAATGCAAGCACATTCTAAATGATAGAATTGAATTTCAAATAGTAGAATTTAAATCAGAAGTTAGAAAAGACATAAGGGGATAGTAAAGAAACAAACCAGGTTTTCTTCGAAGTCCGCAGGTTTTGGATTCGCACAAATTATCATGCGAATTTTGCCAGTGCCCTCAAAAAAATTTTTGAAAAGCATTGTCAACTTCGCATCGCGATATGGGATCGACTCCGAGGTACCAGAACGTTGATTCCTTCTATAGCACGGAATATAACTAATCTTAGGGTCCCAACCATTATTACGTATTCCACTTTTAGTTCGAGATAATAAGTAAAATAAGCAAAAACACCTATGTAATCATTCATAGTAGGAAACATGCCTAAGTTTGTCTATGCACTGTCTCAAAACCATCAAACTTTTATTGATAGAAGCTGCCTCCGCAAGACGGTCACCAACATTCTGAGTCCTTTTGGCACTTAAAAAAATAAAAATACATAATGCAACATAGAATAGCACAAATTATTCTACACATAATTCTCAGTGACTAACCGTTCGCTTCCTGCAAGATCAACTAAGGAAAGCTGCGAAACAACAATTTCGCTCGGATTGCATGTGGGATACGTGGAGTAGTCGACTCCCTAAAAATAAAAATCAAACTTTGGTTCCTAGAAGTTTACTTGTTTTTATTCATGTTGAAGTATTTAAACAGACATCAAATGGTGCCATCACTAGACGAATTGTAAATACAGAATGTGAACGTGAAGATTCTTTGTTCAAGAGTGTATCACTTGTTCGTCGTCGTTCTTCACCTGGATTCGATGGTTCGATATATTTATCACCAAGTATTAGAAACAAAATTGACAATATACATATTACACGAAGTAATTAGTGAATTGTATTAAATGCATTGAATATATAGCACCTTTGCAGAATAATTGAAGAGCCTCATCGCTATCTTCAACCTCAACTTCTCGAGCTCCTTCAACATACACCATGTTGTTCATATCAAGACGAGTATCACGCTTCGTGAAAGTGCTCAATAATCTTGTGTAATAAAGAAACTTCACAACAATAACAAAAAAAAGTGGAACCTTTTTGTTTCGAGAAGATCATAGCAATAATTGTTATATATTTCCACGTAAGACACGAATACGGCACAAACGTAATTGTCGTTATATCCAGGAACCTATAATTGCAACAGATATGGTTGAAAAGTGACGAAAACACATGGTTCATATGAAAGCCAACTTACTACTCTCCGCTCAACGTATCGCTGTTCTATTTCGCTACTTATTTGTAGACGTTCAATTTCTGCTTGCTTTCTCGCGACATGGGCTTCCATCTTTGAACGAATGGCAAAACCATTTCGACCGTTTGGATAAAATACACAACGATCAACTTTGTTGTCAATGCTATTGAATAATACATCGAGAGTCCTAGGTAATAAACCAGTTTCTTCAACAGTTGGCTTACCAGTCATCGTGTACGTTTTACCACTACCAGTCACCTAGAATATCAATGCTGATATCAAAATCCAACGATGGATTTAAAAAACTAACTCACTCCATATGTGAAAAGAAGACCGTTTTTGCCATCTAGCAAATGTTCAATAAGGTCAAGGGTACAACGTTCAAATACCTCTTGTTGGCTGTCGCTTTCATCGAAAACATAGCCGAATTCAAAATTTTTTGGATGCTAAATATAAAACAATAGTTTTAAAAGTGGTCATTCACGAAAAGTGCTGAAGGCACATTAGATCAGCATTTCAAAGCATATATTGCTTGAATAATTGTTGATTGATTGCATCAAAAACAATGAGCATCAAGCTTACATAAGATGAGCCATCCCGCTTCTGAAGATTGGGTGGTGGTACACATCTTATAACATTCTCTTCAAGAACAGTAAGGCACGGTGTTGGACCATGATATGGAGTAAGCCGGCATACAACCTCCACAGCATCCTTGTCTTCAAGGGAACGCTTAGCACGATTATGAGCATCGCGAAACTGATTGCGCTTAGGTGTCGCTCCACGCCTACGAACAGAAGTGACTAACTATTTGAATACTAATAACAAAAAAAACAGTCAATAGTCTGCTCCGTTTATCCTAACGTCTCATTCTTGTGAAATCTTTTGGACGATGTCAAAATTCCACTAATAGGTGTCAAAAATGCACAAAATACACACTTTAAACGTATGAAAACCTTTAGATGCATCTCATTTAGGTGTAATAAAATTCTGACAACTTATCAAGTCTTTTAGACAAGGTAGTACAAGAACATTGCTAGATTTTCTATACTCATGAATTTGCTGAACACATCGTCAAAGTATATGTGTGCCAATTCGTTCCAAATAGAATATACTACGGACATAGTATGCAAGCAATTGTGCAATATTCAGAATTAATTACATCAGTTAGTTACTTATTGAACATAGTCTCAACAAAACTTACTTCCTAGTTGCGGATGACATCCAAACAGTGTTGAAACGTGTTAAATGAAAAAACCTAAACTGTGCGATGAGATCAATGGAACAGACATTATGTTTGAAATTTTCGAAAAAGCGCCGTTCTATTACGATAATGGTATATTGGGGCGCGGTAACCTGGCTACTGCACGATCACGTTTTGTGTCCCTCCCACCTACATTAATTTCAAATGGTTTTACTTTTGGTTTCATATTTTTTTGCTTCAATTATTTTTTCAGATATTGTATTTCATCTCAATCACTTGAAGTCATGTATCAAATCTCAGCAGAGAATTTTCAATAGGAAGTTTTTCGATGTGCCGTTGTTTATGCATAGTACTGAAGCATTAGTTTTGCAAGAAACAAAGATTGCTGTTATCTTTACATGTTTTTCTCCAGAAAAATGAGAAGAGAAACTTGTACAAAAGTTATGTTGTTAGAAAATACATCAGATTTAACATCAAATTGAGCATTATACTATGGAATATTCTAATTTTTACCCAAATCCTTCAACTGAAACAAACTGAATTTTCCTCGTAGCTGATTCTTCCAAACCATAATACCATTTAGAGAATCCAATTTTTCAATGCAATTGAACAGTACCACCATCTGTATTTTGATTAATCACTGATCTGGTCGAGCGGCATCTTTAGACATTTGGATTCGTCTTAGCTATTTTTTTTTGCATGTTTCCTATCAAATAGTTTACAATGGTCTTATTCCTAGTATTGTTGCAAGAATCACAAAACTTGAAACCTCAGATCGGCAATCGATTGCACCACTGAGGTTCTCATTGGGCAATCGCCCAATGTTTCCATTATTATTTCTAAGTGGAAATTCTGTCGGCACTTGCCTGTTAACGGGTTCCATCTGATGAACCGATATAGGCATTAAATCCATTTAAGCTGACAACTGCGGTATAATCTGGTGTATAATCTCTTATCTTATAGTCTTATGCTTTTATTTATTTTCTATCAGTCAACTATGATATCAAACAATAAACATTTTGTGGTCGCAGTTCGAGGAACTCGGTAGTGCATTCGGTATTAATGGAGAGCATACCAGACCATCTGTAGATGTGGGTACGTGCCTGTTATGTTCTCTTTATAGGGCGCCATGATTGTGCAATGTAATATTTTCGCTCTAGGTATTCTGCATAGGTAACCAGCGGCGCACAGTGATGAAAGTGCCGCAGTGACACACAGGCCTGAATCAATTGACGACTGCTCCCCAGGCCCACAAAGCCCGCCATTCCTCCTGGATGTGGAAATTGGCATCCGAAAAATCTGAGTAAAAAAAAGTGTTGGCGTGATGAATAGCAGTGAACTCAAGTTATTCTATAGACCAGACCCGCACTCAGTCTACAATATCCTTGAGCACAAATGCGAAAGCGAATCTCATCACAGGGATTGATCAACATTAAAACTTATCCTAGGCATTATGCGGACCGTTGTAATCATAGTTAAGACTTCCAAGAATTGTTTGCTCTGATATTCATGCTACTATTTTTATAGCATTCGTGTAGTAGTGAAGTCCTTTGCTGAATTTAGCTTCCCGTATAAAAAGAGCCTCATATTATGATCATGTTTTGCGCAGTAGTTTAAATTTCATGAAAATCTTATGAAGCAGTTTCAGCAAGGAAGCGAGTATCTCTTTGTTCGATTCTCTTCTCTAGAGTAGAACTTGGTGCGGTATTGGATTCAATTTTGAAATTTAAGATTGGTTTTGTTTAGTGGATCGCTTTTAATGCCGCTTGTCTATGTCAGCCAAAATCTGCGAGTAAATACAAAGGAATAATTAAATTTTAGAAAAAAATCCTATGAAAGTATGTGGGAGTTGTGTAGCGATGAAGGATGTAGAGTATATCTGCTAAATTTATGCTACTATAAAGTAGCAAGTATTTCATATCCAATCTCAACAATATACAGCTGACAATATAACAATATATGCTAACAGTTCAACTTCGAGCATATTAGTATTTATGGCTTTGGGACTGCATAAGTGTATTTACACGAACAATACATTACTGTTATGAATTGACAGTAGTAATCTATCATTGTTCTCCACACAACTGACCTGAGATGAATAACATCAATTCATCGCTGTTCATCGTTTAAATCGTTCGCATTTTTGCTGCATATTACTACCCTGAGCAATGACGGTCTTACTAGTTTAGGTGTGGATGAAAACCGATATGCACTCAATTCAGCTTGTGATTAACACCCTCATCTCTTACTGCTGTGCTGCGTTTTCACAATAACGAAAAAGCAACGACTGGACATTTCTGCCAGTTTAACCATCAAAACTTATTATTAAATTGTGTCAAGAAAGGCTTTCTAGTTACTATAATACATAATAGCTACATGTTCAACAAATATCGAAGTACACGAGAACGGACGTTCTTGAGGTACAGGTGTGATGTTCCAAATTTTGTGATTAACTCAGCATCATTAAAATGAAATTAAGGTAAGCTTTAGCGTTGATCAATCCCTTGTGGCGTGATGCGCTGACGCATTCGTATTCAACGTGATATCGTGGAGGTGATTGAATGCGTGCGTGGTCTATACATTGACTTGAGTTGCCCATTCTTCACCAAGTTAGTGCTAGTTGTCTTACCCAGATTTCGCTGGTACCAATCACCGACTCCGGATTGATGGCGGGTACGGTAGGCCTGGGGGCGGCCACAAATTGATTCAGGCCTGCGTATCGTTCTAGCACCTATTTCGCTGCTCCCAAAGATTTGTATTATTTCATAGAATGCCCTTTGCTGAGTTGCAAATATAACTATTATTCAGAAAATATTAACTAAATAATTGATATCCTACATAGCTGAGGTTTTGAGGACGTGTATATTATTTTTGGGTGATGAAATTCTGGAGTACGATTCTCTGAGTTATAATATAACACTATTACTAGACAGTAGATGTATTAAGGGATATGGAAGATACGATACTCTTGCTGAGTCCTCTACAATGTTTTGTAGAGTATAATATTTTATATTTAAGTGTTTTTGATGATTTATTTAACTCCGATGATATTAAACGTAACGCTACCACTATTTCATGACATAATATTTTACCTTGTTTACCATTCTTCTCATTTATTATTTTTCAACTATTCGTATCGCCTCTACGATAGTCCATAAGCCTCAACTGAAAAATCTAGCTTAAAATCCCATATGGTATTTTTTCTTGAAGACACAGCAGAACGGTGAGGGACTGGGAAAAAAGTGGGATTTTTCATTATTTGACTACACGTTTTTCGCTTTGGATGCTTCGTCTTCATCAACGCTTGAATTGTTCATATTAAATTGCGAATCGATCAAAACGGATCAAAGCATTTTCTTCAATAACAAAAACGGTACCAACATGAATTCTAATAATTTGATCTCATGCGAAATCTCGGATATGCTTTAATCTATAATCTACATAACCAAACAGCCTACATGGTGACGTATACGGTTGCTTCCACATAACAAGTGAGTGATCGGATAACCACATTTCAAGGAGTAGAGTTTCCAAGAGAGTGACTAACAAAGTGACTGAATTTTTGAAAGGATTTCTTGCATTATAATTGTGGTAATGTCTCATATAAGAAATCCTGCTTTGTTATGAGCCTTTTATGCTCTTGAGAAAGCGATTCTACCGAAGCTATGACCTGTAATCAACGAACGGTGTATTGTATAATAACCTTGGATTTTTCGAAACAAAAAACAAGACATCATCTGATTGTATGGATGAATAGTCTCTGTTTGTACTCAAATTTGCTAATGAGTTCTTTTGAGATGATAATTGATTGTGAGGATCAAGGAGTGTTGATTACGATTTAAACCTAACAAAACAAAAACTCATGAATTGTTTCCGAGTTTTCCGCAGTTCTTGTGAATTCTAAAACTTGAAGTCAACGAATTACTTTGGGTTTTGCAGACCAATAGTTTGTTTTACTCATTTTCTTTTTCCTGCTTCTTTAACCGTATGTGCTTATGGTTCAGCCTTATGGCTTAAGCCTCCCCTTATGGTTCCTGTCTTATTACTTCATGTATTTGTATGCTATTCATTCTATTTAATCAGTAACTAATCAATGTGTTTTGCTAAGACAGTTGTTTTTTCGTATATTTACGTTTTTTTTTCTCATCAATAAATGTACTGTAGGAAAAAAAATGGAGTCATTCAGATTCTACTTAATGATTTCTTCATATTATTCTGTACTCTTGTTAAATGAACAGCTATTTTTTATGCACCTTACGTTCTTCATATCATCTGAATAATTTAGAAAATCTTGACGGTGTTTTTTGTAAATCGATTTGCTACAATTATTTCAGTGTCATTCGAAATCATAGCGACTATGCGTGCTAACTCGTTCATTTTCCGACAGGTATGTGTTTACAGCTACAACTAATTATAATGTATTATGAATTTTTTTCTTAATATGTATCTTCCAGATGATAGAAAGTGCTTCTTCTACGTACACTTACATTCTGGGATGCGGCATTACAAAAAAAGCGGTAATTATCGATCCTGTCATGGAAATGGCTCATAGAGATGCACAGGTCTGAGAAGGAATGTCATTATTTAACCTATTTTTCTATCGTTTTTTCTTTTTTCGTATTACGATTATTATTAAGTGGAGAACCTATGAAAAAAAATCTGAGTACTTTTAAAGTTAGAATATCCGGCTGTTTTGCTTTAAGTCATTCACTTTCTGGTTCTATGCGAACTGTGATGACGATTTTTTTCAATTCCTCCAGTTGTTTGGCTCTTGTGATACAATAAATCATGATTGATAGGAATGATTTGGTGAAATGAGCCATTCGTTCAATTTTCTGGATTTTCTTAAACGCAATTCTCTGCATTATTTGATGAATGTATTGCTCTCATAGAGTGTATTCATTCACAGTATTCAGATTATTCGAGATCTTGGTTTGGACTTGATTTACGGATTGAACACGCATGTTCATGCTGATCATGTCACAGGCACAGGCGTTTTAAAGAGTGTATGCCTCTAATATAATTCTAAATACTTTTCTTCATTCAACTTAGTGTTGAGGACATACTTAAGCTCTGTGAAATATATAGGCATATTGCTAGACAACTCCTGTAAGTTGATATAATAGTGAAAAATCAAACATTCAAGGATTTTTCGATTTCCTGAGATGTCGGAAAAGTTGTGATTTCGAAGTCGTTAAACCGAGGAACAAGAAAAGTTAAAATGCAGCTAAGAAGATGACCAATCGAATTTCTGTAGTGATTGTCTCTTCATTATTAATAGAAATCATGGTAAACATTGTTTAGGCGTTCCCCAGCATGAAGTCGGTGCTATCAGAAAACTCGGGCGGCAAGGCTGATCATTACGTCAAAGACAACGACAAGATTAAGTTTGGTCACGAACACCTTGAAGTACGAAATACACCTGGTCACACAGATGGTAATAGCACAACTTCAACAATCCATAGTTTCATTTTAAGATGTGCACAAAACTGAATGAAAGAATTATATTTGGAAAAGGTAGTAATGAGAGCTGTAACAATTGTTTTAGTTTTGGAGAATAAAAAACCTGCTACTGCTATCACTTTTCTCAATAAGCTGAGCAAAGTTGTTGTGAAATTTTCAAACTAATTTTTGAAGTGAATGTTCAATCTTCATAGGCGCCATGTCACTGTGAAACAACCGTCCATCGTACGTACACCAAAACGTTGACGCTATTCATGAAATCCAAAAATTTTGCGACATTTTGATAGATTATCAAAATGCAGAGTATGGTAATATGTGTGATAAACGTATTAATTGATTTATTGATTTTGATTTTAGGTTGCGTTACTTATGTATCTCATGCTCATCGGATGGTGTTTACTGGAGACTCGCTTCTTATTAGAGCATGTGGTCGAACAGATTTCCAACAAGGTAGTTTAATATAATTAATGAGAATAATAGATAATTATAAGATAATTGTTGGTGTTGATCAATCCCTTGTGGTGGAATGCCCCCCCGCATTCATGTTCAACGTGATATCGTGGAGGCGGTTGCATTCGTGCCTGGTTTTTACATGAGTTGAGTTGACCAT
>KN716444.1:110715-144680 GCA_000816705.1 Dictyocaulus viviparus | reverse complement strand
ATAATTAATGAGAAAAAACGTAGCTAATAGTGGAATCTATCAATCTTAAAGCTCATAACCTTCAAATTGTTTCTAACATCTATACAATTTTGCAAAACTTTATAGATAAGGTTGAAATGCTGCAGTTTTGTTGAAATTGTAGAGAATAACAAATAATTCACGTGATTGAAGCAGCATCCGCACGAAAAAAGTGTTGCTGAGTAAACATCTTAGTCTAATGAAGAACGCGCTTTTCATATTAATTCAATAGTTTTTACAGTAATGATATTTTTGTGTGGAGAAATATAATGTTTGGAAAGTCGACATGGTGAGAAATAAAAATTTCAAGCAACATTGTTTTTTAAGTGAGTCCGAATATTATTAACAGTTTTCAGGAAATGCTCGTACTTTATACCGTTCCATTTGGGACAAAATTTTCACCCTTCCTGATGACTTTATGGTATATGTTGGCCATAATTACAATGGAATACTTCAAACATCAGTACGTTCGGTGATATTTGTCTTTTCATTCTATTTTAGTTAGGAAGAATGTTTTTTTTATCTATATAATGAGTTTTTCTAATTTATAGTAAGTGCATTCATTGTCAATTTTCAATCTAATGTATTTTTATAAGATCATGCTTAGTTAACAATGAATAACACCGCCGTGTTAAATTTTTCACATCGGAAATTCAACGAGCAACAGCACAATCCTATGAATTCGAAGCGAAATTTCCAAGAAAACTAGGTTGCCTTTTCCTTCGTACACTCTGTGGGTCTCCATTGAGCTGAAGTTTATACTTCCTTATTTGCTGCTCTTTATCTTTTCACGTGTCGACGATGCTGTACCGCGCTGTCGAACTCCTTTTCCAATGAGAATATTGTAGGTCGAATCAGAGAGCTGTATAGGTATGGTACAACATTGATAAGACTTGTCCACTATGTTCGTATAGAACGGTTTTTTGACAAACGATGATACGTTTCGATACTGTCAAGTGCTTTACGGTAGCCGACGAAAGACAAGAACGAGCAGGATGCAAAGAGTTCTTAAAAGTATTGCATTACTCTCACTACCTATTTGGATGTGAACCATGACGTATAAATTTGGAAAGTCACTGTTAATTTGATAGCTTGAGCGTATTTCAATGCTCTTATTATCTACGGCATGGGTTCTTAATTCAATAAGCAAATTGTTGTTTAATTTTGAATATACCTTTGGTCTCATTTCCTTAGTGAAGGGGTCAACTCAAGTCACTGTATAGACCAGGCTCGCATTCAACCATCTCCATGGTATTACGCTGAACACGAAAACGTCGATGCACTTCCCAAAAGTGATCAATCATCGTGAAAGCTTATTAATTTTTCATTGTATAAATCTTACAAAATTTGCCTTATAAAAAGTTAGTTTTTTCGTTATTAGTTTCGTATCAAGAGAAAATTTTCCGTGTTTGATTTGAAATCATGGATGAACGTGGTGAGTTTCTTGCCTTTGCTGATCAAATATGGCAAAAGGATATAGTAATAGTTAGTGTTAGGAATATATTTTTTGACTAGGTCGCTTTCCAATTGTTTCCAATAATCCTTGTTTGTACCTTTTTCAAATCTCCATGCATTCTGATTTTTGAAATTGAATGGCTGTGTTCTGGTCAGAAAGCTACTCTGTAGACTATGAAGAAGTCGTTACCTTTTGAGATGTGGTCGATTTGTGTATTGGTCTTTACATTACGCCACTTCCAGGCCCATCAGCGATTTCCCTCCTTGCAAACAATATGAGTATATGTAGGCAGCGTGATGCGGACATAAGTTTCTTTTCTGGCAATAAAGGGTATCACTAACGTTCAAAAAGTTCAAATACAATTACGAAGTGACTTTCTGAAACAACTTACCTCCCTTTTAAATGTCTTGTTAAATAAATGTTTTCGCAATATATTGATTTCTTTCAATTGTTTACCATAATTTGTGAATGTAGAGCTCATTCAAATCATCTTTTATTACCGCTTTATTTAGTAGTTGTATCGTGTTGAAGGAGAACGTTCAAACGTAATTGATATGAGAAACACAGATCGATGAAGAGAAGCGTCTCAATCCGAGATTAACTAAGTCTGAGGACGAGTTTGTGCATATCATGGAAAATCTCAATTTAGAGTATCCGAAGCAAATAGGTATGTTATCTGCAACCAGTTACTATTTTGAACAAATTTCTGGAAATTATTTAAATCTTTCCTTTGTCTGACTAGTTTCAAATAATAGAATAGGGAAAATCCATTGATACTCTAATTTATCTCTTTTTTATAACGTGGTTTAGATCGAGCAGTGCCTGCAAATCTCAAAGATGGCGTGGTCTAAATGGTCGAAAAGATGTTCTGTCAGACTGAACTGATAACTAGTGCCTTTTTTAGATTGTAGAAGGACAGCTTGAAAACAACAAAGTTGTATTTTTTATGATAAAAATATCAAAATTCAAATATACATTCATTCAAGACTAGGTGAAACGGAAAAGCTGCACAGGGTTGTAGTTTGGAAGTTCCCAAGGAAGAATTACTTGACCAAAACAATGCCATATGCACATGAACAGAACGTAAAGCAAAGAAACGGTCATATCAATAATTTATAGTCAAGAAATAGTGCTGAGCTTTCTATGGTAACCAGTAAATTATCAAGGCACTAAAAGCTTTTGAAGGTGCTGCATCAAAAGAACATTTGATATGTAATTAGAATTGAAAACTTATTAAATGCAATCTGATAAGCTATAATACAATAAAATAAGGGGTAGCAACTCTGAAATCCTGGATATGTAGGAGAGAGCTCTGCTTATAGTGGGTAGGTACCATGCTCCAAGTCATTCACTCTTTCCTCCGTTAAACGCTCATAATTTCGTAGTTTGGCGTTGTAGATGTAAACCTTGTTGTCTGGTTTGTCTAGCTTGTAGCCGAGACGTTGAAGATTTGTCTTCACTAGTTTGAAAGTTCCTGTAAAATAATACGTTGATGTAGATGTTAGGACATAGAAATCGATGAAAAGCAGCTTGCGATGAGGTGATTTATTTGGATACTTTTTTAAATCAGAAAACAGCTGGTTTTATCCATTATATGATCTTTCTCAATACTTGTAGAATAGCACTCAATCGATCATTACAATTCCGGAATATTCCTATGAAAATGTATTCTTTTCTTCCTAAATGTTATGTAGTCGACAACAATACAACTTGCCAATAAATTAAGGTTTGATTGATAAAGAACAATCAATAAATATTAAAATTTGAACGAGTATCAAACGCCCATGAAAATAAACAGTGCAATTTTTCTTGATGAAAATGATACTGAATGTTACTGATAAAAAAGAACATAAAATAACCTGTTAGGTCGACATCTTTGCACAATCGGATGAATTGTGGTAATGCATACGGTGCTAAACTGGCTGCCAAACGACTGCCGATCTTTTCAATGAATTCTTCATCACTACAATCACTATCGTATTTCCGAACAATTGCTGCCATTCCTGCACGACCCTCTCGACCTGTAAGCTTTGTATTTTTATGCTGTCATTTTGCCATATTCATTAAATTCCACATAAATGAGACTAGAATATTGCTGAACGCTCCCGCTTTATATTGAGGGTAAGTGAATTATGTAAGGAAATAAGATGGTAGAAGAAACATTAGACTAGAACATACGTGGAATTGTAATTCCGTAGACAGTAGCATCAGCTACCCCTTTTTCTGGATGCAGAATCGCTTCCACTTCTGTTGTGCTCACATTCTCTCCTTTCCATCGAAATGTGTCTCCGGTTCGATCTTTGAAGTAAACATAGCCGAGACGATCCCAGTAGAGCAAGTCACCTGAAAATTAGATATTTATAACTTCTCACAAAGGATATGCTGCTTCACGCTTAATAAGTTTGAATGAGTTAGAAATTTTGGTGCACCAAATCGAACTTTATGTCATATTTATCAATTAAATAGAGTTATATTTTTCAAATGATAAATTATTCCATCACTGAGGATCAATCTGTTTTATTTAATACCATGAGTAAAAGCCGTGAAAGTACGTCAATTCGGTAGAGAAGTGTTAGGCTTATTGAAGTCTCACGTAAAAGAATATTAAAAGAGAGAAAATCGAAGAGGAGAAAAAATCAATATGATAGACATAGGATGATATCTCCAATGTGAGTGAATCTGTTTGTAGTCAATCAATATCATCCAGCTGTAGCATTTTCATGGCCGTTTTTTAAATGGTCTAGTATATGAGTAAATTCAAAGTGTGTCGTTCAGCCAATATGAGAACGTCGTTATGACATTTATTTCGCGATAGTTGTTTCGTAGAATGAAATGCAGAGCAAAGTAATGGAATGAAAATGAGATACTCGAGAGTGAAGTTATTGCAAACGAACACATTGATAACAATGTCGCGACATTCTAAACAATACGTAGTGATTTGACGTAATCTAACATAGCAGTAAAATCCGAGTAAAGTACTCATTATTACTCATAAATGTCATCTTTTAGCAATTTAGACAGTAGTATGAGGGTCAAAACCAACATTTATTTGCTTGTTTCCCTTACAACTTATGAAAATGTAACACTTGAAAATTTGTAATAAATATGTGGTGTGTCATTTTAATTTATTTACTCAAACGTCCGCATCATGCTAACATCGTATGTGCATGTGGAAGAATCAGTACTCTTGCTATAATAAAAACTATACTATAAATATATAATATATACTATATATTTATACTATATAAACTATACTCTATCTACTCTATAACTATAAACTCAATACGCAGTAAAACCAAAATACTGAGATCCTGTTATTATTAAACCAAAAATAGTATAGTAAATACAGTAGTACTAAAAGTAATAAATTATGAGTATGGTGCGAAAAGTTACAACTGAAATATCCTGAAGGAAACAAACCAGATACAAAACAACTGTCGCCTTTCGTGAACACGTCCCTGATAATCTTCTTATTTGTCTCCGATTTATTAAGGTAACCTTCAAATTGTAATAATGGATTGTCCTTTCGTATTGTAGAAACCATCGCACCACTTTCACCTGAAAAAGTGGACACACTGTATTGCTTTCTCATATGACATAAATGGCAATGAAAACACTTATGAATATAAAACAAAATATTTATAATAGGTATAGACTGTACACCACAAGTGAAACATAAACTCCCAATTCTATACTACATATTATAGCAATCGATTGTCTTTAAATCAAGCTTTTACTGTATTTATTCTTTGTAATATTTTCTGTTGTTATAGTAAAAAGAGCAGGGTGCTTGACAATCATAGTTTTGTGACAAATTGATGACAATTTTTAGCTTGCCTTCACGAGCAATTATACTACCTTTTATCTCTAATAGAAAACGTGTGGGAAACCTAGAAAAACAATACGGGAAATGTTATGCGATGATCATAAAAACAGTTGCGTAATCGCCGTCTGCTTGGATTGCGAAATTTCTTGCAGAACTGTAGCAAAATACATCAAAGAACTAAATAATGTAACCGGTTGTAATAACCTGGATTGCAAGCGATACAAAGTCCGGATTCCGATCTGACAACTTCTCCTGTTCGATCATCGACTCGAATGAGACGCACTGGATGCATTTTCTTAGTAAGAGGTGAAATCGGTAAAAATCCACATGCTCCAACATGGCCATCAATATTAACTGAAACGTTAGAAGTTATTAGAAGAAAAATGATGCTCAGCACTCCGACATCTGAAAAATCCTGCTCAGTGCTTACAATATCAATCTGAACGAAATACGATATATGAATCAACTCAGAGTGGAAGCATGAGACCATCTAACAAATATCTTGAGTCTAAGAAGGAGATAAGACGAGTAAAATTTAAGAAATGACAGGTTTTTGCGCTTCAGTTACAGACGGAAAATGTCTCAAATATGCTGTTCTAGAAATGAAAGGAAAATCCTAATACTTGATGTTTCAATTCTCCCTAAAATCATTTTTTTTGAAAGATAAAAGTTTTATTGGTTTACCGAGGTTTGAAGTTCCTTCAGTAGATCCATACACTTCGCCAATTTTCACTCGGAATCGGTCAACGAACGGTTGCCAGATTTCGGCTCGAAGACCGTTTCCATAAAGTAGCCGCATATGGTGGTTTGCCTCTTCTGGTACCACAGGTTGTGCAAGCAAATAACGACAAATCTCACCGATGTACTGAGAAGCCTATATGAAGAATAAAAAATTAAAAATTTTGGACCTTTAATACTAAACGGCAAAAGAATATGCATTATTTAGTGATTATATATGTTTAATTTTGTTCCAAATGATTAATTTGCTCATAAAAGCTTAGAAACCATATCTATACACTTCATGCATTCAAAAAGGTTCATTAAGGCTGCTCCAAAAAGCTGAATAATTTCCGTAAAAGTTCTTTGAATTGGTTCAAATTGGAAAGAAAAGAAAAAATCAAGATGAATTTGTATAAAGCTATGAAACTATAGACGAGCTACATAAAAAAAGTGATCAATCAATCTCACAGTGCATTGATATCGTACACAGTCCTTCCAGAAATTACTTGCTGAAAATTTCTTCCGAATCACGCAACATGAACCACGACATAGTGCTTGACCAATTCCTAAACGATAAAATATCACATGAGGTAATACTTAAAGAAAACGCTTAAAAAAATTTTATTGTGCTGTTAATATAATAATTGACAAGGTGTGCTAAAACTACTGCCGTCATTCTGGAGTTGTGTGCTTCAAGTTAGTTATGTACTACATAGGAAAACACACTAACTAAATCTGAATGAAAGTACTAGAGAAGCTTTTTGCTGAACAGATTGTCAATAATTACCAAGAATACCAGCCGCAGTGTGATAGATCGGCATGGATACGTATATTCTGTCTGACGAGTAGATTCCAAATGATTTTGCCGCTCCAATCACCATTGAATAATATCTCAAGTTAAAGAGTATCAGTTTGAATGAAACTAAAAAGGAACAAAGAAAACTTAGTGAATATCCTTTTGAAATACCTGAAGTGTTTCATAACTGCAGCTTTTGGTAATCCTGTTGTGCCACTTGTATAAATATAGCATAGTATACCTAAAATCAAAAGCATTCAAGAAAAAAATCATCATAGAAGCAATGTCATATAGCGCACACACTTGAGTTATATATTATATCAATTCGAAGACCGATTGAATTTTATCTAAGTGAGAAACCAAATAAATAATACTATAAGTGAATGCATTTATGATACGTTCCTAGCAGCTTTCCGATTCTGAAATTAATGTTGTGCTTCTCCTACAAAACAACATAAGGATGCAATATTTAATACAGACACTAAGACAATAATAAAAAATAAGCAATATGAACAATGATGTAATCTATGTTTCCGTAAAATTGTTTTCTTCGTGGTATCGTAGCCTGTTGCCTTACATTGACTCATGATAATCAGTTATTTACCATATCAGTGATGACCTGTTCCTTCAAATTACTCTGATACCAATTAAGGGACCCACAAAATATGTAAAGCTTCATTTGACTGGAGTGAATGGAGTTCAAATGTGATTAAACTCTGCGTATCACTATAGTCTCATCTAGTGAAGTAACTAACAAAATAATACAAATGTATACAAAATTATTAACTAACTTTTGAAATCGATCACATCGCATTTCCGTGGTTCTGTTGTACGTTGAGATTGCAGTTCATCCGAAAGTAGTATGAAACGTGAGTCATTTTGAGTTTGTCCGATTACGTATAGAGTTGTATTGTGGCATGAAAACAGTCCAGCATTGATAGTCTCATCCAAAGCTTAAAATCTCGTTAAATTCTAAGATCACATTTTAGTGCTTACAACAGAAAGACACACTTTCTT
Source organism: Dictyocaulus viviparus (assembly GCA_000816705.1). Lineage (NCBI taxonomy): Eukaryota > Metazoa > Nematoda > Chromadorea > Rhabditida > Metastrongylidae > Dictyocaulus > Dictyocaulus viviparus. The sequence goes on along the minus strand of KN716444.1, from coordinate 136,847 downwards.
GAAGAAGACGGGTGGTGATAATGGCCTTGGCACGACTTGTTTGAATACAATGTGCTAATGGTTCCCTCTTTAGATTACAATTAATCCATGCGGTTGCTATACCGATTTTTGCCAATCCCATCCATGCTGCAACGAAATCCACTGAATTTTCCATAAAAAGTGCCACAACATCACCAGCACGAAATCCTTTTCCCTGAAATTTATCTGTCAATGGAACGTTGAGATCTAATAATAACCAATATTGGTAAAATTGTGCGTCATCGGATAAGAGAGGAAAACATCCCAAGACTCTTATGTCCGTTCAAAGGACTATCAACTATGAGGTTGTGACGAACACAGGTTCGACGAGCCGTCGAAATTATGTTGTAAAGTCGTTAAATGCCGAGTTTTATTACATCATGTAAATCTAATTAGATTAATAAATGATGCCTGAGGATACGATAGTTGAAATTTGTGCGCTACGGGACCATTAATTTAATCCAAGTATGTCAAGAGGAGTTAAACTGGTAACTTCCATGCTCTTAACATCGATCTTATTTAATGGGTGCTTCACGTATTAATACATTTTGTAATTAGAAGAAAAAAAAATTATAATCGCTAATATAAATAATAGAATAATTTTCGAAAATACTAAACTATTTTCAAAAAATCATATGCATAATTATGAGTCTAAACTAAATAGAGATCATTAAGAAAATAGTAGAATGATTTTAACCTGGAAAAAATTAGCATATCGATTACATTCCTTATTGAATGCTTCAAAACTAAATATACGTCCGGTTTCAATATCGATCATAGCGGTTTTGTCAGGATTTCTGAAAATTTCTCATTGCATATACAAATCGATGAACAGACATGAAGAAATCGATTTAATTGATTCGATTTGATTTGATCTATCTGCATTCACGTACTTTTTGACGACGTCTAAGAAGATTTCGTGTAATCCTTTATTTTCCCGTAGTTTTTTCCATAGATCAAATTTAATATCTAGTATTAAGAATAGACCACTAAAATAAGCACCATTAACACATACATATAGTATGGATTCGTTGGAGTAGATCAAACATGGGAAGAAAAAAAACGAGAAAGAAACTCATACCTGAGGTCACGATTTAAGGTTAAATAGGAACGATATATGAAATCTCCATATACAACTGCTATATAAATTGATAATACAAATCCTAATACAACACCAATAGGAAGACTTTTAAAAAATACAGCTGTAACGATGAATATGAGTGTAATCAGCTCCTCATGTCTTAAACTCGGTAGAAGACTGAAAATATGTATAAATAAATACGTTAATTGATTGTTTATTTGTTTGTTTACAAATGAAATCATACAAAATATAATATAAACAGTATAAACGTTCAGTATAAACAAACAAATTCTAATTTTATATGAAATTCCTCAATAAATTTTCCTCATTCCTATCTTTCTTTTTCACTATGTTTTTTTTCTCATTCTTCTATTACCTCAATACGTTATTTTATCGATAATATGAAAATAATGAGAAGTAAATTATTATAAAAAACATAAGTGAAAATTTTTTTTTCAAAAGAAATATGAATTTATGAAATCAATACGTTTCACGAATTATTTTCTATTTAAAAAAATAAGTATTATTGTAAAATAACTTTTTATATTTGTAAGATATATATATATAATTATTGAATAAAATAAAAGGTCATAAGCAATTAGCATGCATTGATATCAATGCATCGATATATAAAAAGATAAGCTTAACAGTTGGTGGTATATAGTACGCCAGTTCTTTATGATTCGTTTTTTTCAACTTCAATGAGTTCTTATTCACTCATCTACACCACCTCAGTTCGAAACAGCCGAAAAAAATTGCAGTCGTTTCCTGTATGTAGTAGTAAATGTAAAAGTTCGAAATACCCTGTAGCAATACAATATGAATGTTGTCAGCTTCATGTGACCGATTATTTCCACAGAATTATCGCTGGACTCATTTTGCATTACTTGATAATTTGTTAACATTTGCATACTGCCTTATGTTGATAACATATCGTAGCAGTAATGAATAAAATGAGGAAAAAAAACCAATTATTGCCATACTAATGAGTTTTACTAGTTGACATAAGAATTAAAGTACTCAAATCTGAGTGAGGTATATGATGTGAGGGTGCAATGGTGCAGTTGTGGAGGTGCCACAGTGACACGTAGGCCCGAATCTGTTAATGTCCGCCCGCCTGCCAAGCCTACTAAGTCATCATTCCTTCGGGATCGGTAAATTGGTACCAAAGGATTCTGTGCAAGATGACTAGCACTTAACTGATTAGAAGTGGTCAACTCAAGTCATTGTATGGACTAGCCTCGCATTCAATCACCTCCACTATGTTGAACACTACGCACCTCGCCACGTAACAGGAACTGGTCAACGATAAAGCTTATCTCATAAGAATTACTATAAGAGAATTAGTGCTTAAGAAAACATGGAGGCCATACAAGCCAATTATGTTTTAAAAATTTCCTAAACAGATCTTAATTAAACGTTATAAGTGATAATAAGACGTCCTCTATTCAAATGTTATCACTTCTTATCACTCATTTCGCATCTCTTCTGCAGGTGCTGCCTTTATGCAAATAAGATAGTTAGGAACGATGTCGTTTTTGATAATGCTAGAAAATTTGAGCATATACTGATGGAAAATGAAACAGATACTCAAGCTGATGAATGTATTGGACATGATTGAGCCTAAGGTGGATCTACTATGACAGTGTTCAGAAGATCACAATGAGTTTACGATAGAAGGGTGCACCTAGTTGACTCAATTAACCGACGATCCAACGGTGTTTAACAAACCTACATAGCTAAATTATATTCTAGACGCTGATTATTCATAACAGAAGAAGACGTCATTTAAAGAAGTGGATGAGAAAAGTTGCTATATTATATAAAATAAAGTGATCTATTTATAAGTATTGAATAGAGTAAGTAAATATTTCAAAAGAATAATAAGAATAGCAATTAAAATCAATAGATTGAAAATGAATAATTGTAATCGATCAAAGATCAATCAGTTTTTTAAGTTTTCAACTTCATAATTAAGCATGAAATATGATTGAAATAAGAAAAGATACAAACCTGGCAGATTTTTCAAGAATACCAGCTTCGACAGCTTTGCTGTTATGACGTGGTTGTAGTGGATTTGGCGAGGCGGCCAACGCCATGCCAAAACCAATATGACCACCTCCGACGACAATGGTATCCGTTTATGATAGTAGAAGTTCACGAATTGAATGTCCTCGTTAAAGAGGTTATGACGCGTCACAACGGATAGGAGTTGATTTAATAATCGTGTAAACACTCAACAATGTGAAAATAACACTGATCTGAAAACAAAAAACAAACTAGAAAAGCATATATATTTTCGAAATTTGAGGAAAATTCGACAAAAAACTCTTGAGGCAATAAATCAGCGATAATAATGGTATGATATGAAAGAGAGAGAGAGAGAGAGAGAGAGAGATATAGAGCTTCAACAGGAAGTGATTTCTCGGAAAGAAATGATAGGAAAATCAGCCACGATCAGGTTCGATATTATTATTCGAAAAAGTGAAAGTGTAGACGTGAGGCTCCATATAGACGTGAAGCTATTCAAGATTAGATGTCGAACGACACATGATACGTATGAATGAAGCGATCGATGAAGAAAAAGCCGGAAGCGGTCAGATTCCATACTGTAATCATCTAATGCACTGCACAAACACACCAACATCTTCCCAAACTGGTCGCACCATCTTCACGAACGCCCTATAAAAAGCCGACGATACTCAGCGAATTCCTAGAGCGTAAAGGATACACTAGAACTGTTGTGATGTCTCGTAGGTTGAAACTGGAAATTATGCTGATCCACAACTCAATCGACTCACAACTCATGAGCAAAAATACAGATCAAGGCCACCGATGGCAAAAATTGGCTCCGGCTCATCGGCTGTTTGACTCAGTCAATGATAAAAGAGAATACATGTGATGTAGATAAAAATTTGATATGGACTCCTCTTCGATATTTATGTTTATTTTTAACGATAAGCACGCAATTCATTATTGATAATCATTGTTTAATTGAAGAAAGTAAATAATATAACGATTAAATACAATAGATAAAAAGTGCATTCGTTAACGAAAATGTTCTTTAATAGAAATCACACTACAGTACTCCCACATCCCTCAAAATATAAATGTCTTATTGATGTCACTCTATGAGGTAGTAGTCGCTATGATCTTCAGTTGATTTTTAGCTAGACAACTAGCTATATAAGGTGTTTTCAGAGAGAAATCATGTAAGACGTTAGTTGATGAGTTTTTGAGTTCGACGACAATGGACTATCAACTATCATTATCCTCAAATTCTTAGAACTTCTTCAGTTTGTGGACTCCGACACAAAGGAAAATGATACGATGTAGCAGTTTTCCGGTATGTGATTTCCATTCTGAACGAAAATAAGGTGATATCAAAGATAAATGCATGTCCGTTGAATAAAAATCTACTGCTTCACATGTATTGATTAATTTTTACGATTATTAGATAGTATATAAGTTTTTTACAAGTATTGTATAATAATTTTTATTGTATTTTAATTTTAATAAATTTAATATGTCTCATAAATACGCTAACAAAATGAATTAAACATTGGTGCAAAAATATTTTCGGCTTATACGTTGTTAAAATCATTAATTGTCCGCAATAACGGTTACACCACTCTAATATATCTAATAATTAAAGATCTAACAAGTGAATTCTTAAATACAAAAAAGAATTCGAGAGGTTTTTTTTTCAAAATTCCTCACTGAAGTCACACATAAGGTAGATCAGAGGGATTTGAATTAATCAAGAAAGGAGAAGAGGATCTGTACGACGACTGTGGTGAACAGTTTCTCTATCATATCAGCACTGCTTATCATTCCATATAACTCTGTCATCAATCGATCAGTACCAAATGGACAGAGTTCGTATTACTCGAAAGCGGAATCGAGCTAGGATCCTATACTGCGCAAAAAAATTTATCACCTCTTATCATTATGCTAGGTGTCGTTTTTAACGTGTAAATTCAAAACACGTGTAATGTTTCCTCAATGATAAGTGACACCTTGAGGTAGATTTTAGAAGAAAATGAAGAAATACTAATTAATTAGTCAGTACTAAACCCAATAACAAATATTTTTGATGTAGTATTCTGTTCAGTTGAAAAATTAAATGAGGTGAAATTGAGGGATTCATAGCATATGATGAAGGATACAGCGTGACTACAAAGCAAAGAATTATATTTTAGATAAAAAACATTAGAAGTAAACAACAAAAGTATTGAATTGATCTATTTTCCTTATCTGTTTGATTGGAGATTTTTATGGTTACCATAAGATCTACAATATCGCCCAAATAGATTGGATTTTTTTTTGCAAAATACAAAATGATTGTGTTATTATCACTTGATTACGGTAACAAAAAATACAATAAGATTATCGTATATGAAAGCGTGAACTTCAGGAAAATAAAATCATACGGTAATACCTGTTAAGTTAATTGCATACCGTTGTCAACTTATCAGTTACAATAAGATTAAGATCAAGTAGATCAACGGTGATTACGGTAATTATGTGAACATGTTTGATTGATTGGAGTAGTAAAAGTTTATCCCAGAATCAGGATAAGAATGTAGACAAATTTGTAAATCGTGAAACGATTTTAATATGATTATTAGATTGGATAATTTGTTAAAATTGATAATATCGTGATCACTTTGTTGATTGATTGATTGATTGAGGAAATTATGATTGTAAATAACAACTGGAATCAATCGTATACTTAAAATTAAGCATAAATAATCGTTTTTAATCATATGACAATCGAAACACATAAACAAACGAAGAAACAAAACAAAAAAAAACAAAAGAAAGAAAAAAACGAAAGATATGTGTGTGATACCTGTATTGTATTATGAGGATGAGTCTAATAAACTCATCTATGCGAACGAGTGTTCACGTCGTACAAATTGGCGATGAACATGATGGATGAATTCGTATTTGCTTCGGGTTTAAATCAACCAACCAACCAACCAACCAATCAACCAACCAGCCAGCCAGCCAGCCAACCAACCAACCGGCCATCCAACCAACCATCCCTTCCCCCCACTCGATGACCTGATGGGATACATAACGACGTAGCCTTGCGACTAACCGGCTTTCGAATCGTTTATAAAATGAGGACATTTATTGAGTTTAGAAATTATGCGATTATATTTATATCATGAAGAAAATCGTTAAGATCGATAATATCGATCGATTTCGTAACGACGAATCGTTGACAATATTGAATTATATGTATTTATTGATAATATGGAATAAAAACAGGACAGAACAGTTTTCTTTTTTATTTTTTTACTAACATCTAGAAGTTTTTGCTTTTTTTTTTGATGCAATTGTGATACGACCTTTTTTTCTCCTCCTGAGGATTATAAACAAAATAAGGAGAAGAAAAATTTTCTTATATGATTCTAGAAATACTCGTTATCGTTGTTGACCTAATTCAATAATGGTTATAGGATTTATATTGACATACTGTAAAAGTGCCATACTGTAGGCGTACTGTACGAAAGAAGTACTGTAGCGGTACTGTAGAAAAGATATATTAATCGTTTAGATTAATCAATTTGAAGCAATAAAATGAGTGTTTACAATAATTTTTCTATTTATTAAGAAAATTTACATATGAAGAAAAATAAACGATATGATTTTAAAGTTACAGTGAAAATGAAAACTTAAGAGAATTTCTACGCAATATTACACTATTGTCATTTTATGTTAGAGAACAAAAAAAAAACAAGTGAAACGTTCCACAAATTATCACTGAACGAAGGGAAAAAACAACATGGGTTCTTATCAAATCACAAAATTTGAGACCTCCTCATTTGAACTTGTTTACCACAATTCATTGTCACAAAAAAAACTCCTCTTATCAGTTGTAAACAAAGTGCTTATCTTAAATAATTTCCTCAAATTTTCAAATTTTATAAAGTCATTGATTGAAACAACGACAAACGTCCATTCTACTAAGAAGTTTTGAGTTCATTTTCTCTTTAAATGTGATAAAATTAGCTTTGTCACGATAAGATTTCTTGAGTTCGAAAACTCACCAAAGAGGTTATACCTCTTTGTCATTTTTCTTTACAAAGAACTATTTGAAAATGCGAGACTCTGCTCGCTTTGAACATGTCGGAATTTTGATTCCCTTTTTTTCTTGACCCTTTTTCAGAAGAAAAAAGTTACAGGGTCCCTTATTTTACCGAAAACGTTTTCCAGGAGCATCCCAAAACATAAAATAAAGTAACTCAAATAAAAATTTTTGTCTACATAGCAATACCAGCCTGTTTGAAGGTTTTTTTTTTGCAATGTTCTAGCATCCATTACCATATTTGTTTTAAATAATTGGCCGTTAGCGTAAAACGCGCTCTATTGCGAATATGTTAAAAATTCCTATAACATGTCGTTGTTTGTGCGGGAAAATTGAGTGAACGTGGGAAGGTTTTACAATCAACCGCATATTTTGAGGATGATGACACTTTGGTTTTGTAGAAACTCAGCTTTTTGTTCTATTTCAGTTTCGAATTCAGTTGAAATTGAGCAATCATGGCAATAAATAAACTGCAATGAAATAAATTAGTGTAAGTTTTAGCTTATTGATTTTAATAAGGACGTTGAATTAGTAACTAGTAAGCTTCATTGATCAGATCTTAGTCGTCTCAAACACTGCTAATTAACTCAGAAGAAGATTAATCACTCACAATGGAAATAGTTGAAATCATATGTGATAAGAATAAATGGCTAAAGACTTTTGTTTAATAACGAGGTGATGTGAGGTTACTTTACTCGCATGATACTCTACTTAACTCGAAACGACCACAGAACGATGAAAACCACCAGCGATCGACAAGAAAGAGCAACGCGATGGACGCCGGTTTCGGATCGATATGGTGGATCCTTTGGAGGAGGTAAAAATGCTAGGACGTTAAATGACTGGCAGACTGGTAGCGCGACGTACGAAACGTTGCGTAAGTTTCTCAACAAGCTAAATAGCATGTTGCTTTCATTCTTCATTCTTTCATTCTTTCATTCTATAAGTGCCATGTCATTTAAGTTTATGTAATTAGCTGAAGGATTATATGAGTATATGAGGTTGAGTACTACACATTATTTTGTCGATACGTTTTCTAAAGCGTTATGGTTAATATAGTTCTTAAGTGAAAAAGGTTACTACTAACTGGTTTAATCGTAAATATTAAATGGTATATTACAGTTTATCACTAACGTCTACATAACTGGTTCCTCATTAGTGACAGAAATATGATCAAACTTGTTCCTACTATCTCTACATACCGTATATAATCAAGCCAGTATAAAATCCACAAACAATACCTTCATGGATTACGGTATATCGTTAAAATTACTTGAACAATAAAAGTAATGACTTTGAAGTATTCGTTCTAAACGAGAAAATTTTTCCTCAATAGATCAAAATTTCAATACCGTACAAGCAGAAGAAGAAGTTGATTGTTTACAACACAGTTTTACGTATGGCGGTCACATGTTATAAATTCAAGATGACGTCATTCATTTATAAATCCTATTAAGCTGAATATTTGTTGTTATATACAAAATCGATTTCAAATTTTTTTTGAATATATTTCTTAGAGTCGGCTAATTTTTACTGTATGTCGTCATTTTTTTTAATAAGAATTTTCTATTTTTGAACGTAGATCATTCCGGTGAAGAAAACAAAATCAAATTTATTACTGCTGAAATTATCGCTGCTTCTAATTCTTACTGTATGTAAATTATAAGGATACTGTATTAGATAAATGATAAGATAATTGCTGGCGTTGATCAATCCCTTGTGGTGGGATGTGCCCCAGCATTCATGTTCAACGTGATATCGTGGAGGTAGTTGAATGCGTGCCTGGTCTATACAATGACTTGAGTTGACCACTCTTCATCAAGTCAGTGCCAGTTATCTTACCCAGACTCCTCTGGTACCAATTTGCCGACCTCGGAGGGATGGCGGGATTGGTAGAACAGGGGGGCGGCCGCGAACTGATCCAGGCCGGCGTGTCACTGCGGCACCTCCACCACTGAGCCACTGCGCCCCCGATACTGTATTATCATGTCTAATTTACATAAAACCTTATTGGTTTTATCAATCTGAGGGATTATATTGTTCATAAACAACAATGAAATAAACATAAATAACTAATATTAAAGTCAGGTAAGATATGTATATGAGGTAAATATTGAAAAGAAATGGTCCGCCCATTTTTAAACGAATGTCTTCTGATCAGATTATTTTTTGATTTATTGATGTCTATTAATGAGAAAAAATATAAAAAGCTCTGAAAAAAACACTATAGAAAATCGAGGAACTATAAAAATGACGGTTCACTACAATTTAGAGGAAAAAAGCTGAGCAAGAAAAATGAGGAATGACAAAATGGAAGAGATAAGAATGACGAGGGAAGGAATGATGAAAAGTAACGAACGCAAAACTTTTTGAATCTAATGAGCTCATAGAAATATCGTAGCATACGCTTATGAGTGAAATAGTAGTTAAATGAGTTAAATGAGGAATAAGTTCATGTGAGTTTTGTTATGTTTGCTAGGAATTTCATTACAAGAACTCGTACCTCATAGCTTAAGAATATCATTATATATTCCTTTATGAATGACTAGAATTATTACTTATCTTCTTGCTAATCGTTTTTCGTTTTATTTTTCTCTCGTCCTCAAAATTATATATTGAGGGAATCGAAAGAGAATAAGCTCAACTGTTTTACAGTATAAGTCAATTAAATTACAAATATTTCAACGAAAAAATCGATACTGTAAAATAATTTGTGTAAAGCGAAAACACCTGTAAACAAAAATCGTACTTTGATTTCATAATGTCTAGAAATAATTTATGATAAAATAATAAATATCGGAAAAAAAATAAAGGAACTGTATGAATTTTCATTTCGATTCGGATTCGAAACTCGTTTGTCAATGAAATATTTTTTTTCAATATAAGTGCTACAGTACCCCTAATGATATTCAGTTAATTGCAAAACTTGCCACCTTGAGGGCAGGACTCGAACCCGCATCTACAGATGTTCCATTCGATCTGTTGTGCTGAGCTTCAGCACTACCGAGGATATCAACAAGGTTCTCAAGTTCTTGTTTACATTATAATTATTAATTTAAGTGATTTTTATTTATTATTTATCAACTATTATAGAGAATAATTGAAATTGTGAAACACTAAGTGATCACAGATCGATGGCGCTAGTAGTACAGACGGTAGCACATGTGGTCGAACATTTGTAGATACGGGTTCGAGTATCGCACTGAGGTTGCACGTTTTGCTTTTAACTCAACACCATTAAGAAAATCGGAGGGTGTATTAAGGTTGACATCCTATGTGAATTTATAAAAGAGAAGATAAAGAAAGCTTCTTCACTGATAAGAAAGCACGAAATCCTTTCAATGGATTTCTTCTGAATTGACAGTGACGTAATGATATCCATATATTTGTTAGAAGTGTAAAAATCATTTACATAAAAATTGTGTCAAATTTTACATTAGGATTTAAAATTTTGAATTTCACACGTCTGCGTTGAAATGGTGAATGATTTTTGATATGAGTGAAAATTATGAGTTTGAGTTTTATACAATGATGACGTCATAAGGTGTATTTATTTAAGACGATTCAGATATGAGCTTAAATGATGATCAAATTAATCAATATTTTTCATATCTTACTGTATCTCATTGCCACAATCTTTTAATAACGGACAATTAGGAAAAATCCATTCAGAAAAAAGTTCGTTTACGTGAAGAAGCTGAAGCCAAAATTATACAGATCATTTCCTCCAGTTATAGATTACTGTAGCTTCAAAATAATTTTTGATAAGAAAAAATTGGTGATAAGAACGATACTAAAATATTTTGCTCCATCATTAAACAACGTTATCAGGGCAATATTGTTTACTGTGATAACGTACACGGAAAAAAAATTACTGTTTTCTCTTACCTCGTTAAGGAGGAAACGAAAAAGAGTTGAATTGAGTGAAACGAGGATTTCCCTATTTCTGACTGTGTGATATTTTCCTCTTTATAGAATCGAATTTCTAATATCATATAGGTGATTTGGATTCCAAGAAGATTTTTTAATGATATTAAGTTAAATGGGAAGTGACCTCATTTATAATTAAATCGATAATCAGTAAAATCAACAGTGCTAATCAATAGTGAGGTTTAGTGATAAACTTCGAGGGAAAACATATTGTTAAGCGTTCGATTAACGGTTTCTTATACAATTCACAATACGATCCGAGATTTTTCTGAAAACAAAGGTCCCTGTTAATCATAAATCGATATTTCAAATCAAGCAGCTAGTTGTTCAGCTTTTCGAACGTGTACAGAGCACGGTCATCAGTTAGATGCTGATCTTAATGATGATGATGATGATGACGATGACGATGACAATGACGATACCTGTGGTGATGAAGAACAAAAGGGAGCAGATTACGGTAGTTTTGATAATAGCTAAGTTAAATAGATCTATGGACAGAAAGAGGCTCAGTTGTTCAATAAGAGTTCGTTCGGCAGGTGAGAAGTAGCTCGATGTTCCCATTTCCATATGATGAATGTCGTATTAGTGTTAACCTATGTTCTGATGAAAAACTATGATTTGAGGTGTCAATAACTCATTGATCCCTTGAGGCTGGCTATTTGATGTAGTCACGATCTGACAGATTCACATCAACGTACTTCAAAAGGACTTCAGATAACAGATGATTACTCCAGAATACGATGAAGTTAAGGAGTTGTTAAGATCTGCACAATAGGTTTAGATGGTCCATTTAACTCATTGATAAAAAAAATCAAAAGATGATTTTTCCTCAAATCATACGTTCCTTCTAGTTAGACCATTCAAAATCTGTCACCTATGACTAAATATTTACAAAATAAACAAAAACAAAGCTAATGCATATATAGACATCATTTCTGCTTTTCCAGGAACTGGCTGTTTACGTTAAATGCTTCAATGATAATTGTTTTTATTGCTTATTTGATATTTCTAGTAAGATTTTCAGTTCATATTCTTAATACAGAATAAATTTCGAAGCCTTCGAAATGAATTCAGGTAAGTGCGATACTGAATGCGATCAACGAGTTGACGACAGTATCTATAACCTGATGACGATTTGATTCCATACCTCAATCTGAACTCATTGTTATACTTTTTCGTCGTCAGTCGGTTTGTCGTCGATTTTTCTCATTATGTGATCGGTCGGTCGTTGTCTAATCGACCATCCGCTGAAGACACAATTCATACATTGACGGATTAGCGAAAAACCTGAATGGTGACGACGAACTCCTTTTTTTCCTCTGTGTTTTGATTGTGGATAAGGGCAAAAGTGCTTGTCGGGCTGATGTAACCCGTACAGCTTTTCATTTCCTGTTCAAGTCCAGACACCCTTTTTGTACGACGTTCCAAATCCAGTGCTTTTTTTTTCATTACTATCGTCACTCGTTTCTTTTTCAATGCTCCCTGAGGTTATTCAACTTAAGATTACAAACATAGAATAAAATATAATAATAATAATATGAAATATATCATATTACAAAAATATTTGGAATATATTATTTGAAAATTTAACAGAATTATGCTCTCAAAATTGTCTCTTATGGCTTTCTTATAGCTCTATTGACTTGGTAAATAAATAAACAAGAAGAATAAATATAAGATGTTTATCGATTTTTTTTTTGAATTTGTTCTCAGAATCTGTAAAGAAAATTATAAGGAAACGAATATCGATCAGATCATCATTTCTATGATGTATATTGATTTTTGTATTAATGTTAGAATACGGGGAGTGGTGGTACAACGGTTAAGGTGCAGCCGTGATACGTGAACCCGAATCAAGTTCGCGGCCGCCCTTCAGGCCTATCAAACTCGTTACCCTCCTGGATCGGTAAATTAGTACCAAGGAATCTATGTAAGATAAGTGGCACTGACTCGGTATAGAGTGGTCAATTTGAGTGACCGTATCGAATGGGATTGCACTCAATAACCTCAATGACATCACCTTGGATATTATGATAAAGACCAAACATAGTGAATATCTTAATACAACACTACTTCGATGGCTGATTCGTATTTATTCACATATATTTGCATAATTAGATAATCAAAAATAAAAAATACCCCAAGCAATGTGGTAAACAAAGTGAAAAAATTCAGAAATGTTAAAAAAAGAATTTTTATCTTTGAAGAAATATATTTATCACCTTGATAACACTAACGTATAAATATATATGTCGAAAAAATCAATATTCAGATTCAGCTTCGCTAATCAATTTAACAAAGAATGAGTTTTTTACCTCCGTTTCTCATAGAGGCTGTACGGTATGAGATTTCATTATTCGAACTCTATAGCAGTTCAAGTATTCAGAATTTACTATCATTCTTTGACACGATGTGTGAACATTGATGAATAAATAACTCAAGCTGATAGTGAAACCTCATTATTGATTTTCACAAGAATTCTAGAATAATCAAGAGCATAGATCAAATCTTGACTTTCAAAAATCGATTTAATTGAAATTTCTTAAATACTCCACTTCTAACATATTTTAATTGTTCATCACATTCTATAAAGTGAAATTTTCAGTACTTTCAAAATGTTAGCTATAGAAAACATTATAAAATATGAAAATTTTTATAAGATGAATTCAATTAATCAGTCAGTCGTTGAAGGAGTTGTGAAGTGAGGTGCTTCATCGTTACGAAAGTGGTTCGAGTTCGCCCACGGCAAATTGAGATGATTTCCAGCTTTAGCCACTGTAAGTGACCACCAGATAGTCAAATTATCAAAGAGGATAAATCAACATTGCTTTGATAGAGGGTGAAAGAAATCAGGAGACATTGTAAAGACCAGATTAGCACTCAATCACGTTTACGCGATCACGATGAAGTCTTATGTTCAGCGTTTCTTATAAGAATTTTCAACGTCACATATTTATACCTGTACTGTTTTTAAGGATTCAACGATAAAATGATAACATATTATCGATAATTCATTAGATAAGTATTGATCGATCACAGATGGCAGCATATTATCGATAATTCATTAGATAAATATTGATTGAACAGAGACTAAAGACATAATAGTACTGGGTGCCATTAATAGCATACCATGTCGGAAATTTGCGCGTTGAAGGTTCATCGTGTATTCGTTTGAGGATGCGTGAGTTTTGAGGTTAACTCAGTATTATGAGGATATCGTAAGCGGATCGAAGAGGAATGACACAATGTACCGTTAACGATAAAATTCATTTTAGTTTTTCTACCTGTCTACCTGCTAGAATGAATATGAGAATTTTCTCGAAGAACAAATGGTGCTTACCGTAATCTAAAGGTTGTATTCAAATTAACTACGCTGTTTTTAAAACAACAACACAAAAAAATCGATAACAACGAAAACATTGCGGATGTTTACATGTTGATTTTTTTGAAAACGTTGGTGGTTCAAAATTATAGTGTTTTTTTTTGTTTACATTTTTTTTTTTGGACATAAAAATATTCACAGCACACATAAAAAGCTTGTAAAAGGAATTTTGATTAGTTATGTAAATAAAAATAGATTTTGAAATACATTCAAATTATTTCGATACGAGAAAAATCGATCATTAATATTTCATTTGAATCGCCTTGAAAAAACGAACGAACGAACAAACAAACAAACAAACAAACAAATCAAACATGCAAACAAACACACCCAAAAACAAGTAAATAATAGCTTGTTTATAAGTGAATCGCCTAGTTCATTGCGATCAAATTTTATAAATATTTATTATAAGCATATATTTAAGGCTTTTATTTATTAAAAATACATCATTTGAATAAAAATTACAATACGATAAAAAATTAAAATAATCGATGGAATAGTAAAATCTTTTATGTTGTTTATATTTAGAAAATCAATCAATATCAAATTTAAAATATTACAATAAATAATAAATAAATAATCGCATAAAAAAATTACTTAACCCTTTAATACAAAACAGAAAGTTTAGATTAAAAAAGAATTTCCCATGAATTTAGTTTAATCAATAAAATCTGTCAGACCAAACATCAGAACTACTTTGATGATAAAAACGAAAAGAAACTAAGATATTTTTTCGAAGAAAGTATTGATTTTTTCTTTTTTGTTCAGACGATGACCATAATCAATACAGTAATCATTATTACAACAAATGAGGTAAAATAGTGAATCTTTTGAACTCGATCAACATTATCACTCATTATCACTATAAACTTTAGAGCGATTAAGTGCAAAAGAACACCAAGAAAGCAATATCATTATCAAAATACATTTGAGGTGATATACTCATCATTTACCTCATTCGTCTAAACACACCCCTGGTGATACTCACTTACTTGATATGGTTATCTATGTAAATTGTGATGGCTTGAGCTATTTTCAAATCGTTCCATGTTCGTGTTCGTGTTGTAGATGGTGATGGCCGTCTATGTACGTGAATGAGATCAAAAAGAAAATTCATTTCTCGTTATTGAATTCTTCAAAAATTTTCCACACAACATTTTGTCGTTGCTCACGAACACGTTTGCACATTCGGAGGTGATGCTTATTGATTAAATAGGAGGACTAAATGATCTACAGGTCCATCTTATAGCTCTTTCTTTTTATCCACCTGCATCTGTTGATTAATTTGTTTCTAGGAACTATAAGGTCTAGCTTTAATATTGTGTACGCCACTTATATTTGAGGAGAAATCTTTCAACAGCTCTGTGAGTAGTCCATAAAATCCTCAACGTTTCTGAGGTATTCACAGCCATCGCTGAACAAAGTTTACAGAGGATAGTGGTGATTATGAGGGTTTCAACCTCATTTCGTAAAACCGTATCAGATCGGACCACATTTTTGAACCGCTTATAATAATTTGAGGTTTGTGTATCATCCAATCGTTCTGCAACGATCTTCTTCACTCATAAAGGCAAAAACTCATCTGAATTCACATATCCTCGCGATTTCTTCAAGTAATAAAATTCATAATAAATTTTTATCATTACGAATTTCTCGTATGCATAAGCATAGGGTATAGTAGGGAGGTAAAAAGCGACTCATTCAATCAATTCTTCTGAAGAAAAATTTGAGAATGAAATGAAATGAAAGAAGAATGAAATTTGTGGTAGAATGTTAAGGTAGGACAAGATATCCGAATAGTACACCATGTCAATGAGGGAAAAGCACCATAGAAGCGTATGCTTAGGATGAAACTCAACGGAATATATGGAGTCCAGTTGAAAGGTCTGGATGGACCATTCAATCGCCAACAACTCTACGATCTTATTGATACATTCCTCCCTAATCTAACTGAAAATGACCTCAGTTAATCTGTTACGGAAAAACGATAAGCTCCTCAACAATCGCCGATCGCTCGAATTAGTGAACAATTAAGACGAGGACAATGGTAAAAGATAAAAAAAATATGCCATATTTACTATTTGTTATTTACTTGCCTAATTTATGAGAGAATATAAGTAAATATATAAATAAATACTTTTATGGAAAACAATTTGGCAGTACTATTATTTTTCAGTACTATAAAAGTGAGGCACACAGTTAATAGTTGTTAAAATCGATATGGGAGGACTAGAAAGTACTTTCTCAACGAGTTCTAACTCGCTACTCCCATTAGAACTCATAAAAAGTAAAACGTCATAGAAATGTATGATGTATAAATAAAATATATGTATTAAAAGAGTAATTTTCTATCGTTTAATTAAAATACTATAATGATTTCCTCAACAATGAACTCTAAACACATTGAGTCAGTCGTTCATTTGATAATAACATAAACATATTGATTAGTTGTTTTAGATGTTTATCTACATCGTACTACTTCTACTTCATTCATATAACAAAAAACAAATGGAATAACTAAAGTAGATCAAAAGAATGAGGAATTATCTTATGATATGTAATCAATAATGGAATACATAATATTGTATGGATAGGAAGAAATAATAAAATACTATAGAAATCATCAAACGACAAAGTGTGGACAACGAAAAAATCAATACACGAAGTCGTGACATGATGACACGTAACTATGGTGAAAATACGTTCACGACACGTTTCTTCGAATCTCTAATCATTCGTTTCATTTTTTTTTTCTTTCGTTCTATTCTTCTCCTCCTATTCATGTCAAACTCGTTGAAAACTAGTTCAACATCAAACGCACAACGACGACGACAACGACGACGACAATCGGTTTGTAATAGATGAAAAATGATTATGATTGAAACGAAAGAAAGAGGGAGTGGACTGCGGTAATCATCGTCGTCATCAGCAGGCGAGGTTTCGTTCGTACAACAACCATCAACGCCACCACCACCACCACCACCATCATCATCGCCATCACTATCACCCATCACCACATACCCGACCCAGATCCGGTCGCGAAAAGTCGGTTCATATTCATTCCGTCCGATAAACCAGATACTTAACTGGTCGGCGTCGAAAACCTGAACAGCAACTCAGACACAAAAGAATAGAGATATACACGTGAGAAAACGAACAACCATTAAACGTCATCTGTTGTTGAACATCTTCATATGAGCACGATTACATGAATATCAAACAAAGAAAAAAGTATTCTAATCGATGGCCAAGCTGATACTGTTATAGCATTTATATTGAACATAGCAGTTTTCTGGTACCGTATTCTGTTACTCAGAAAGAGTTTCGTCACTTCAGCTTTTATTCTAGATGAATATCAATCATCTTATTGATGATGGTCCTTATTAAAAATCAATTATTCCTTGAGGTTCAAAATTTCTAGTCGTAAATAAATCCAACGACATTCCTCATATAGTGGAAAAGCTACGACAGAACAATGAATAAAATCAACAGACATTAGAGAAACAGTGAACAGGAAATCAAAGCGATAAGTGCAAAATCATATTTCTTCTTAGAGAAATAATCGCTTAATAGGACCGATCCAGTTTCAGCTTTATTCAGCGTTATCCGCTTAAACCGTAGCAACCAATTTAAGAACAATTGCTTTTGTTCGTTTCATTTTAATATGAAGCTTAGAACTTACAAGCTGTACTCAAGCTATATCTCATCTCAAATATTTGTGATATTCACCTTTCATATTCATAAAGACATCACGAAAACGTACTATGAACGAAAATAAGGAAAGCGCACGATAGGGATACACTGAAGAATGAGTTACGGACAAGAGGAGGGAGGCTTGAGAGTGAAACGTGAGGAAATAACCTCACATTGTTGTCGTCGTCGTCGAAATATTCATAGTTGCAACCAAACTAGTGATAGGATAAAATTAATAACTCTTGTTATCTCAAACTCATTGTGGTGTAATGATTACTACATCTGTACAATCATAGAAAATCAATTAATCGATAATAATGAGGTAATAATGTCGAATTTTATTGATACTCAACAAAACATGAATTTATGAGATTCGAATAATTGTGTTGTTTCTAAGAGAACCTATTGGAACAAGAATGATCACGGTAATTCAGTGATCTTAACACTGCATAGATCGTAATCGTATAACAGATCACAAATCTCCCTCATTGAGGCAATCTTTACATTACATTTGACGAGACTACGTGATATTAGTTGAACTCCTTCAATTAGTGGATCAGGAGGATCTCTAAAATTGCTCTAAGAGGTAGTTAAATTGAAGTGACTGATAACAATGATTGTGTATCTGAGTTAGTGTTGTTGTATATCATACGGTCAGAATCAAATGCTTGATTCAATGAATGGGAAGTATGAGGAATGTGGATTGGAGCTAACCTAGCCACTCTGGAATACATTAACTATCTGTTTATGGGTGCAACCTCTACACCACTATTGATACTGTACAGTTCGGTAAACTGAGGTTAAAGAGACTGTGATAATCCTGCACTTAAGCTAGACTGTGTCATGAATAATTACGGTACAATTAGTATCTGCTCAAGAACAATAACATCAGATTCTTCTATTGACGTACTCATACCGACTCATACGTACTCATACGTCATACGATAGATTTTTTAGAAGATTAGATTTTGACATCATCAGACTAGACGACAATGAGGCAACAGACGAAGAATATTTGTCACTCAGCGTTCTTTATGAAAAGAGTTTCATGAGGAAAAAATAACACGGGATATGTGATGAGAGAAGTGTTAGTGTACATGTTTAATCAAATTATGAATATTGATTTTTGTTAATTGTTAATGACTCTCTTAATTAGGAAATTACACATTCGTTGAGATTGTTTCTGTTGGCTTAAGGTAAAAAGGTAGGTAGTAGGATAATGCTGAGAAATGCTACGTCAATGGAATTGGAATATAATGAACGGAGTACATGGCTGCTTAGGCTTATGATGAGCAGCAACACCATTCTTGGTAACTCAAAATCTCAAATGACTCTTAACTCGTCACTCAGAAGTTCTCTAATAAAAAAACATTGAAAAGAAAGCATGCGTCACCGACTACAACATCAAGCTGGTCACAATCGTAATGTAAGACGAAGCTTGTGGAAATATTGACCAACGACTTTTACCTCAATTTTTTCAACACTCACTTTTATTTTAATTCACATCATACTGTATCGTACCGTATCGATTCCTATCGACTATTTTAATGAGGTCTTTAATGAGTTTTCAATTGTTCTTCGATGACGTGTATTGCAACTATTTCATATCTGTGTCGAAAAGAATTTCCTCTTCAGAATTAAGAAAAAAAAATTCCGAAGAAATCTTTCTTCAATTTTGTCGTGGTATGAAAATCCATGACTGATGTTTCGTAGAAAAATTGAAAAAATCGCTCTTATCAGATATTCCGTAGAGGAATTCATTAGTATTCAAAACTGTGACTCACTATGAATATATCAATTTTTCCCCCGTCTTACCTCATATAAAAGGAAAGATGATTTCATCCTCATCTCATAAAAATGATATCAATGAGTGACGTTTCAACGAGGAATTGTTCAACACCCCGAGCAGAACTTTTAGCAACTTTTATCTCATTACTGTTGCAGAAGTTTCAGTCATTTTTCTACCTCTCTTAACTCCTATGTTGAGTTTATCGTCATGACTCGATATATTGATTTTTTTCTTTTTCTTTGTAGTCGTCATGTCAGATTTTTGAATCAGAACAAAGGGAAAAATTTTGTTCAGTCTAAATTTCCTTTTGTTTTTAATAATTGAAATAATTTAAAAAATCGATTTCTATTATAGAATGTTTGGTAAAATCGTTCTGCTTTATCTATTGATGACGTCACTCATGTTTATAAGTGTCGCGGACTTTTTATGCGGTAATAATCGTGAGGAAAACTGTAAGACATTTTGTCGTGACTTTGTAAGTTAATTTTTATAAGCTGATTCCTCTAAGAGTTTTTTATTAATATTTTTGTGAGCTATTTTTGTTTATTGTTATTATTATTTTGTTTTTAGGTGATGTCACACGAAGGAAAATGTGTGGGGAAGGAATGTGTATGCAATGAATTTTGGCGAGAAATTATAAATAATGAATAAAGTAAATAAACTTAACAAAATCTATTACAAACTTATTTTCACCAATGGATCGATATTTACATTATGTGTGTATGGATTAAATTAGTTTTCTAATTTTGTTAAACTCATTTAATTATTGCGTTGCACAGTAATAGGAGAGGTCATAGCGACGCGCCGTCTTCTACCGTATACCCGGGTTCGGGTACGGCTCCAAGCCAACTAAGCCTTCCATTCCTGACGGCTCGTTCTATTTGCACCAGGATAATTTGGGGGAGGGAGAGGGGTGTTAGCAGGACTGAGCTGGCAGCATACTGGTTCTTTCAAGTTATCGTATGGAGCACTCCTATTTGATATTCACCATGACATGAGGACGGTGGCGCATTTCTTCAAAGAGGTTAATTATGCTAATACCTACCCTTATTACCTTAAATTTACAGTAAAATGATAGAATATTACACGAATAAATTTTACATACATTGAAATTTGTAAAGTTATTATCGAATAGATAATTTCTTTCAATAAAATACAAAGAGAGATATAAAAACAGATTTGATCCACATAAATCGATAACGTTGATCACCTGAACTCACGTTGAACATCCACAGTGTTGAAGGAGCGCCACTAAAACTTCCATTCTTTCCTGTCGTTCAGAAGGGTGGTCCAATGAGTTCTTATCGCTCTAGGGATTCGTTGAGCATCATATTCCTCTCCTGGGATGTTTGTAAAGAGGTCTGACCGTCAGGCTGGTCATCTACCTACAGTACGTTTAATGTCCAGTGATATGCAGTCATTTACAGCTCGTGTTCACCGGTTATAAACGTGTTTGACCTACCTAATAAATCGATAAAGATAACAAAATAATAATCAGAAAACTCCATCGAGATGCCAAATAGACAAAAACAAAAAATAAACAGATAAACAAATAAATAAACCACCAACGCGGTAGATATAGCAGATCAACGACAGCAGATCACGTCTTTTTTCTTTTAAATTAAATGTATGTAAAGTTAAAAAGTAATTACAGAAAGAAAATTAACGAATATGAAATACCGTAATCAATCGATTTTTCATTTCTTATAAAATTAATAATATATTTCTTAATACGCTATGAAACTGAGTTGTTAATTTGTTAACAATTACATTTACATTTGCTAAAAATTGATTGTTTATTCTTTTTGTTTTGTAAACAATTTGTTTTGCTTTTTTTTCCTACCCACGTTTGCTCAAAATTTGTCACCCTAATGCTTTTTTCATTCGAATCAATTTGAAGAACTTGAGAGGTTCTAGCGTCTTTTCATCAAAGCTCACTTGAGTTCGTTTTTCATTTTCCTCATTCTGAACTCAATTTTTGTTGCTTTTCGTTTGATTTTAAATATAATAAAGTTGTAAGTTAAACGTCATATCGATTACCATATAATTGCCCTGTATTTTTGAAATTTTATACTTTAAAAAAAAATTTTCCAAACAAATAAATTTTATTATTTATTATCATAAAATAAACAACTATAAATAAATCGTCATTAATAAATATTCAATAACAACAGTGTTTAAATATATTTATCGATCGATTTTCTGCGACGTTATTTTTCCTCTTATGAAATCGAATACAAAATCGAATTTAATAGAAGCTCAAGCTTCTTGTTTATTTTTCCCTCAGAAAAAAAACAACGTTTACTTGTTAATGTACCTAGCATATTATATTATTATAAAGAAAATCTTGCTTTTGATTAATGTTTATTTAAGTCGTTTTTCTCTAACCTCAATCCTCATGGAATTTTTCCTCAACAAAAAAAAAAGGATTTATAGCCAACGTGATCTCAAATTTCATGCAGAATAACTTCTGAAAAGCCCTAAAACGAATAGACGCTTTTTGGTCGTTTTTTTATCGTCTTTTTTTTTCAATAAGTGCTTTTTTTCTTCCCTCTTTTCACTCAACGATAACTAATTTTATGAGTTCGCATAGAATTAATTTTTGGAAGATTTTTAAATTCTCATTATTGTTAGTGGCCAGTCGTTGAGAAAAGAAGAGGAATAGTTGATAAACGATCGATTTAGATGATTTCGTTGAATTTCGTTCATCAACGTATAATTTCCTCGATCGATTTTTTTGAGTTAGTTGAACCTCATTCTGATGTTAATCAATTTTTTTCCTTCATCAAAGAATATTCTCTTTCTTGTTTTATGTTAAGTGTGTCAAATTCTTAACAAGTTTTTTTCTTCTTCAATTCAATTTAAAGTAACATTACAAATTCACGTCTTCTAATGTGAATACATTTCGACAAGATGCGATAATATTATTTTTTTTTCTAATTAGAATAAAAAAAGAATTAAAACATAAAAAAATTCAATTCGAAGAATTATGACGAGTTGTATTGTTCTATTTGTTCTCAGTAGTAAATGACAAGAAAAAGTAAAACCGATCGATATCGTGTTTCTCGTCCACGAGGACGAGTTCACCTGTGAACTTTGGCTTTATTTCCAATCATGAGATTTGTTAAGATTTGAATTACATTAATTACAACATTAGCTAAGTTATATTACATGATAAGCTATTGTAACAATAAAAACCGACGAAAAAAAACCCGATCAACTACGTGTTTCTCGTCCGTGGACGAGTTTATCTGTGAACTTTTGCTTCAATTCCCACACTAGACTTTGTTAAAATTTTAAATTACGTTAGCTTACATTTTTCGATATATTGTTGTGACAGCATAGTGTTGCTAAGAGAAATATCAAACAATGAGGTGTTTTTCGTTTGCGGACGAGTTTACTTGCGACCTTAAGCTTCATTATCAACGATGAAATTTGGAGAGTGAGCAGCTGATGTTTCTTAACGAGTTATTGTAGCGAAAAAAAAAAAACTAGCAAGAAAATAAATTAACTAGAGGACAATCATCGGAGGAGGTATAAGAGTTTATTATCATATAAGCTTCATCGTAATCAATCTTTTTGGTCTTTTTTTCTAATATTGAAATGTTCTGAATATAAATTTTAATTATTATAATAATAATAATAGCTTGAGGTGAAGTGTTTTTTCCTGCAGAGATACGGTATTCGAATTTTATTTAAATAGGTTTTCATTTGTTTTTTCTTATGAATAATAAAATTTGATAAATTAATAAACTAATCAACTACTAATTTAATCGTCATTATAGCTTAACGATATTGATTTCACTAAAGCCGCATGGATTTTTTAGAATGAAAATATTTTCCGATGGCGTTGACGAAGAGGTAAAACGGATAACAGTTAGTTATTGTCCTCATCTGCACACCTCAAAATGAGTGTCGTTCACACGATGACGTGTGTTTCCTTCAAGAAAAAAAAATCAATATTGATCTGAAACGATTATTCAAAATCAATGTAAATTTAAGCCATAGTTGTCGCCATTATTTTACATACAACAGAATGATATTTGAAATTTGAATAAAGCACGTTTCTTTTTTTTTTCAATTCGTCTACGAAATGACGTCATTCTTTCTATTGAATTCAGTTGATTTTTTTTTCTTCCTTCTACCTAAATTAACACAAAATCGTAACAAAGCTCTTTTTAGACTCATGTTATATTTATTTATAAGTTGTTTATTTGTTTACACTTATTTTTATAAAATTATTGATAACTTTTCACAATTTTCCAGATGAAAAGATGATATTCTTAATAAATTAAATAAATATTAAAAAATATCAAGAAAAAAACTACTCCCATAGTTTTTTTTTTCACTTTTCAACTTTCAATTTCAGTTTAAAAAACGATTTTTGTTTTTTTTTTCAAGAAATAAAAATAATTTGTATAGTAAATATATATATATATATATTACAATAATTTACATTTATATTTATTCTTTTTTCAATAATTTATAATAATACCACATTAAAGTAATAGTGAAGAATAAAAAAATAATTAATGAAAAAACCCTATATCAATTTTAGATAAAAGTCTTGGTCATCGCCTAAGGGCAAATAGGTCATTGTAAGGTTTCAAAGAGGTAAAGCATAGAATCAATTTTTTTGCTTGAAATTTCAATAACCATTCCACATACTATTTTACTACTGTGTATAAAATTTGAATAAACTCGCAAGACTTAAAAAATACCGTATAAGAGGGAGGTTCGAGTCCAAATCCATAGCCAACCGTGCTTTCCCTCCCATAACATACCATATTACTATTATTTTTACTATTTTTCATTACTATTACTATTGATATTATTATTTTTATTGTTATTTTTGATATTGATAATATTATCTTCATTATAATTAGCGTTGTTAATGAGAAGATTTAATAAGCTTGACTTTGATCAATCCCTAGGGATACTTAATGGATTCGTCCACATCGTGGAGGCGATGGAATGAGGTAGTAATCGTTTGAGGTGATCAACCTCCGACAAGGCAATGTCTATTACCCTCCCGAATGGTTTTGGCACCGATTTATCATACGTGGAGCCATGGAAGGATTTGTTGACCTTGGCGCGGACGCGAACCATCATATGCTGATTGTCCAGTTCATATCACTTCAACATCTTTTACCACTGCTCTAAGCTTTCTCCATTACTAATATTATTATGATTATTGTGTTATTATTTATAGTATTATACTTTATTCTAAATAAATAAATACATGATGTAATATATAGTACATATGTAAATAAATCTTATTGATTGAAATTTTTTAGCAGTGTTACTTGACTGACCTCTATAATTTTTGCACATGGCTGAGGTATTAATTATAATACTCAATCACAAAAGAACCTCATATGAGTTATGAACTCGTGACTCGTAAAATTGCATAAATAAGGAACAAAAAACACTATCAAGCTGATTATATTACTATTACTTGCTTATATTATTATTTTAGAGCATTTTCATTTTTTGAGCCCTATTGTATTGATTATTTTTGATCTACTCTTTTTAAATGCAGCCATTCAGTGAACGAAAGACATAAGAACGCCTAATTGCTTTTTTTTTTCCGCTGTTGCTTTCAATTCATTTTTCTTTTAGAATATCGAAAGTTCCTCTTTCGAGACTCGCTTCTATGAGGACAAAAAAAAAGCATTTTAGATAAAATGCATTGTAGAACAAGTCTTTTTATAAAAGGCTAATCTGCATTGCAATCACTTACCTTTCACATATTATTTAACCAAAAAAAAAACAATTTTCATCGATTATCGTTTTGTTTGAGGTCGGAAAAGTGCTTTAAGCTTGACGTATAAGACACCGAGAACAACAATATTTTTCCTCATTTATTCGCTCCTCAATGAGTTCTAAAAAAGAAAACTAGAATTTCTGATGAATATTTGAGGCGATAAATGTTTCCTCGAAAAAATTTAAACTACCAAAATCGATGATTTTTTGATAGTTGGTCAAAAATCTTAGTCAGTTTTTTTGTCGTTATTTTAAAAAGAATTTTCAAGAAAAATAAGCTTTTTTTTCTTTTTATAAATAATTTTTTAGGAGAAAAATTTGTCAACTATAAAAAATACTTGTTAAGCATAACGCAATTACGAAATAGGAGAAT
>KN716444.1:70080-94751 GCA_000816705.1 Dictyocaulus viviparus | reverse complement strand
GTGTATATCTATATACACATATGTTTGCATGTATGTGTATGTGTATATGTTTTTTTTTCCCTGTTAAGAAAATATAGAAGTACTATTTTTGTGTGATAGTGAAGGAATTGCCTCTGGCAAAATTTATAAAATTTGAATTTTTCAACAACAATTTTGATCGGCCGTAGAAGTTCAAAATGTTTTTCGAAATGTCCGCTGCAGATGTTAATGACGTAAGCTGTAAGCTTCATTTATTTAGACAATATAGTCAAAATTACCAAAGAATTTCGAAACGTGTAAGCTTTTAACGTTATAAGCTGACTGATAATCTCATTCGTACAGCTTAATTTATTAAATCAATTTTTCTATCGAATGAAAATTTTATAAATTATTCATTAGTTTTATTGTTAGCATAAAACAATACATAGTATTATTATTTGCAGTGAAAGCTAATCAATAAGTAGATCATGAATCACAATTTTTATTCGATCAGAATATAGTGAAGAATTTTTTTTCCGGTTTCACTTCATCGCTATTTTGTTCTTTCTTTTTATCGGTATGTGTGTTCATACATTTTCTATTCTTATGTGAAATTGTATTCATTGGTTTGGTGTGGATATAATTTCGTTTCGTACCACGTTAACAACGAATAGTTGCCGTAATTATTTTTTCACCAGATCACTATTGTATTAATAGTATTTTTATTTATTTTCTATCGTTTACATTAAGTTACAATGTTGTTCCTAATATGACACGAGATATCCGCTAACAAGTATGAGGTATAACTAAGCATTAAGTGGTCGATAGTATATGAGGGCGATGGTAGTACAATGGGTAGCACAACAGATCGGCGGACATTTGTAAATACGGGTTCGTGTCCCGCCTATGGTTCGAAGATTTCTGAAAAAACACATCAATATTAACACTGTTTTATTATTCGGCACTTATGGTTAGCTCATATATATAAGCTTAAAATCAATATCTATAAAATTAACGCTTTATCGATGATGTTTAGAGTGAGATTTAACGAGTTCTGTTTGAGGTGACTTCTAGAAATTGTTTATGTTGTTTATTTTTTCATTCTTATTTTAGAATACGGTTTTGATTTTCATTGCTGGTCAAACAGAGGAATCGATTTGTGAAGAATTTCTCTTCACGATTATTCAAATGTTTTTCGATTATAATAATCTCGAATATGTCGTATATACATGGCTAATTCCACTTGTAAGCTGTTTTTTTTCTTCCTTTCTTTTTACCTCAATCTTAAATGATTTTCAGATTTTTTCATGAGTCCATTTCTGATTAGTTCTTTTTTTCTGATTACTGTAGAATTTTTTCTGCAAATGCAGAATATACCTCATTATTTTTACGAAACGTGGATAACTCTTAGAAAAACTTATTATATTTCAATGTTTTTTGAAACCGTTTCCCGTTTTTTTAATATTGCCCTACGATTTTTCCTTTGTAATTTCTTTAATCAATTATCCCAATCACATTTATACGAAGTGTTGGAACGGTGGAAAAATTATTACGGTATTTAATTATATTGAACGTTTTATAAACCGTAATTATTTTTTCATCTACCTAAATATAAGTGAGTCAAATTCGTTTCCTCGTAGATATGAAACTGTTTATCATTGTTTTTATCATAACTGCTAATTTATTTTTATAAATTTTTAATTGACGAATTGATAAAATTTTAGTTTTAGCTATTTCGAGGGAAAAACATGTCTTTAAAAAATATTTGCACTTGTATTGAGGGCTAGTTTATGTTTCAATCGAGTCAAAAAAACAAAGTTTGTCCTCACAAGAAATTTATGACTAATCTTGGGCTTCAATATTTATCGTACGTTTTTTCATCTGATTATCTATCGAATATGACGATACCGTAATGATCGATTTAGTAGATCAATGTCATTAGACGAGGAAAAAAAGAGGTAGAAGAATCACAAACAAATTAAAAGCAATCAAATGATAACAATTGAGGTTTCAATTTCAAATCTTGCTTTTAATTAAAAAAAATCTGATCGTCGTAATTGAATGTACTTTTTGACGAGTGCAAACAGCAATGAGGTAGTAAATTGTACTTGTTGCACTCTAAATCGATCCAAATGCTTGGTCCTCACAAATAAGTGAAGATTTCCTCATAAAAAGACCTATTATTTGCCGTATAAAATGATTCGAATCCGTTCTCTTAACAAAATTAGTATATTAAACATACAAGTGACTATGTTTTTCTATACGAAAATGAGGGTGAGTCTCCATAAATGTACCTCATAAGACTTTTTTGTTTTCTTGCAAAGAAAATAATATCCTAAACAATGATCGAGACTCCTAAATTCCCTCTTTGAGATTTTGTTTTTGTTTACAATTGTAAAAATTTCCAATGAGTACTTTTTTTTTGATTTCGATAATAAAATGAATCGCATAAAAATTTTAGTCACACAAAAACGAGTCACTTCTTTTTCTCATTATAAATTTTTCATTAAATGAGTCTTTATGAGTTAAATAAAAGCCTGAGAAGATATAAGAAACGTTTATGACGATTTATCAATATTGTGTCATTAAAAAATATTTAAAAAAAATTATAATAAAAAGTAAATATTATTTAGAAAATTGTATCGAGTGAATTTGATAACAGTAATAGAGGTAATTTACCTCAACTTTGAGTATAAAAACGAAAATTCACTTAAAGATGATGTCATATATGTAGATAATAACGCACTTATTCTCATGTAATATTCTATCTGAGAAGAAAATTAGACATCATCAAAGCTTCTGTTAACACAGAAGCTCATGATCAACTTCTCAGTGATCGCACCTTTTATGCAAATTCAAAATGAGTTATGGAAGTGATTAATGATCACTACGGTCTATTCAATATCTTTCGGAGTCAAAATCTCTATTCGATTAGTCCTCGTTGCTTTTTCATGATGATTTCGGTAAGAGTTCATCGACGGTAAAGTGATTCACAACAGTGAGTTCAGTGTGGTTTGAAGTAGGATCGATCTCACGTGCATCTAGTGATAAATCAAAAGATATCATTTCTACAAAATCTGTTTGTAATAATGTTTTTTTTATTCATCTATGTATGTGTGTTTATTTGTTGTTTACTTGTTTGTTTTATATTTCAGATATATGTAGATTATATAAAAATATACTTGTAATAAAATACATATGCATATGTACATAATTTAAGAGCATAAAAAACGAGTAATTGAATTGGTCGCGCATTGATCTCGTTAATCTCGCGCATATTTCCCTCACTTTATTCCTCTGCTTTATATTCTTTTAACATCATTGCACTCCTTTTGCCTCTATGTAATTATCACTCGTCAACAAAAAAAAACCGACTCAAAGTTGCAGTTTTTTTTTGTAGTAGTCGTTTTG
This sequence comes from Dictyocaulus viviparus, assembly GCA_000816705.1. Lineage (NCBI taxonomy): Eukaryota > Metazoa > Nematoda > Chromadorea > Rhabditida > Metastrongylidae > Dictyocaulus > Dictyocaulus viviparus. The sequence continues at coordinate 91,382 of KN716444.1, read as the reverse complement.
CGCTAAGGAAGCAAATTGAATGATATGATAACTGATAACTGCAGAATATTATGAGGGAAAAATAGGTGATTAGCAAGTGAAGAGGAAAGCTGATAAACCTCACAAAGTAAAAAATTATGAAAGCAAAAGAGGGAAAAATTGCTTATAGTGCTATTATGATACAGTTCAAGCGATTCTAGTGCTTCTATATTTTTTATAGAAACAAATAAAATTAATTAAATTTACGAAAAAAATTTTTTAGGGAAATATTTATCAGTCTAGAAAACCATTTAGAAAATTTTTTCTTAGAATAAAAAAGGTAAGAAAAAATGAATTTTTCCGGATAGAAAAATTTTTCAATTAAAAAATAACAAAAATATACTCTAACAAATTATAGTAAAAAAACTATATATAATTATAAATATTATAAATATTTTAGAATAAAATAGAAGCTGATTTTTCTTTTTCAGTGTAAATTGAATTGCATTGATAACACAAAAGGGAAAAAAAATTTGATTTATTTACATAAAAAAGATCATCAAATGCGATAAAATAAATCAAAGTGTAAATTTTTACCTATTTTCAATCATTAGAAAAATTTCGTTACGGTAAGTTGAGTTAAAAATTGAGGTCAGAAAAAAAAAAGCATTATTACAGATTTGCATACCTGGTGTTGTAGCTGCAGCGCTTTCAGCTATTGTATTTGCTCGAATTCGTCATTCATCTCTTGAGGTAAATCAATTACAGTAATTTTTCTCATAAAGTAAAATTTTCAGTAGATCATGTTCGGTAGATCACTAACAATCTAATTTTTTGATTTTTTCTCTACCGTATTACGGTACACTTCCGTAAAAATTGATTTTTCCCATTTTTTTTTGTTCTACTGCTGCATAATGAATATTTAATTAAATGTTGACAAAATCAAAAATAAACATCTTGATCTTCCAATCAATAACTTTTCCGATAAACAGTTTTTTGTTGTTTTTTATTTTTTTGTTATCATTTAAATGCATTGCGAGATTTCTTCCTTGTGTTGTGAATGAGCAGAAAATAGATCAAAATTTTATCAGACATCTATCTCAAAGCCGAGAAGATTGCAGTTTGTGCTTTGAAAAAAAAATTGAATAACGTCTGGAAAAATAAGAACGATTCGATGTAGATCAACTGACGATGACGTCATTTTCAGGTGTTATTGTGTGGATTGTCGTTATTTGATGTGCTCGTGCTTTTATCAACGTTATTTATTTATCCGGCAATGAATGCATGTCAAAATGAACCAAATCCGGTATGTTTATTATTTATTTATTCTAAAATCACGTCATTTCTATGATCTACCAGCTATTTAAAAAAATGTCTCGCAATCAACAGCTTTCCTCAACGGAGTGACAAAGACTCACATTAATAGCTAATAAATCATACAGTTAAAATGAAGAAAAAACATTTCTTTAATTGATTTTTCTCGTCTGTGTTTTCTTTTCGTCCGTTTCATTTTCAAATACAAAACATAATACAATAAAAATACGTTTGCTCAAATGATTACACGACGTATAGCGCAGTGATAGAAAGCGCTGCAATGTCACGAATAAGGTAGATCGCATCCGGCTTCAGGCTAACCAAATCCATCAGGCCTTTAGAAGAGCTGTATTGATATTAAAACAATTTCGAATTAATATGCAACACTTACTTAATAACGAGTATTTACCCTCAAGTCATTGTGTTGACCGGATTTTCATCTAATTACCTCCACTTGATCAATAAGTTGGATGAAGCATTTCGCAAAGGATGCATTAATTCGAAATCCTTTAAAGTAGTGTCCAAAAATTGATATTCTAACTCACTGTGAGTATTTTCCTGGAAGAGGTTTCACTTTGTCGCACTGAATTAGATATTGCGATGTTAATTCTATGCATATTTCACTTCACTCAAAACTAGGAAGCATTGTTATATCAACTCCTCATCCTTCTGGATTAATTTAACCCTCGTTGATTGCTAGCCAGATTAGCGCAACCACAAGTACTTGAGAATGAACTGCAACTTACCGTATGCTAGTACAGTATCCTTAACCAATGCGCTACACACTATATGATGTCAAAGAATGGAGTTTAATAGTTTTCATAGGTTCTTATACATCTAATGAGGAAAAATTTTCTATTTATTCATGATTGAGTTAAAAAATACCCTTAGGTCTTGCAGTGAAACACTTTTCACTCAATTTAATAGGAAAAATATACCATTACATCGCTAATGTATTTAGATTATCACTATGGAAATCAAAAAAAAAACCAATGAAAAGAAACAATTTGTCAATAACTTATTTACCAACAAAGGAATAATTAAACAATGGCTTATTACTGCCATCTGATTCCTATTTGTATTCGAATCATTGAAAAATGATGTGAATAAATTTTTGTTTTTCAGCTTATAATAGGAGATTCAATAGAGAGGATTTAAATTATTGAGAGGGCATAAAATTAGTAAACATTTTCGCTTTCAAGGGAATCTATTTAATTTCGAGAGTTCAATTTTTGATGTAAACAGAGCTTTTAAAACAAACGAACCTACTCTATTCGTAAACGTAAAGCACTTAGTCCCAACGGAATTGACGATATGCAGAAAAGCTTGATGATCCTCGAACCTCTTATGATACTAATTCACTAATCTTCAAATTATTGAAGATTTTATCAGCTTGGAGATGAAAAAATCAATAATGAGTTATGGCAAGTGCGTTACGGCAAGTTTGAGAAACTTCTCCGCGACAAACCTAAGCCTTAGCCAAATCGTACCTCTAACGGGCAAGTGCTGATAAGTGCTATCAATTTAAAACACGTGAAGTACTGAGTGGTTCGTACCCGAGGATCTCGGTTAGCACAACAGACCGGACAGTCAGTAAATGCGGGCTCGAGTCGCAATTGAGGCTTATAAATTTTGCGGTTGACTCAGCATCATTAGATGTATAAAAACGAAACTTCTATTTACTATTTTTTTCCAAGTGTTGCTAATCAAACTATTGACTTTTGCGAAATTGTCATCTTTTGATGCTTCCGGTTTCTTTTAAAACTTAACACTCATCATTCTACCTCATTTTAGAAAATCATTTTGTATTTTTGAATTTAATAACTTCACCTTACCTTAACTGCACGTTTCACTCTTACCTCGCTTTGAAAATAATATTGTAAGAATTTTTCAATCGCACAAAAGTATTCTAGCTTTCTCTCATGACTCATTAGCTGTTTATCTTTACGTCACTTGAATAAAAAACATTGTTTTTTTCGCAGGAAAGCAGTCAAGTTTGCCACTTCTTCTGGAGGTCAACTTTAATCGCCTATCCGTTATCGTTAATTGCACAAGCGGGTACGGTAATTTTATGCGGGTTTTAAAAATTGTTACCAAAAAGGAAGAACAATAAGGAATCTTTTTAGCGAATTACACTTAATGAGTTGTTTATATGCAAAGCTCAATGCTTACACATTGAAAAACTCTAAGCGAAAAGCCAATTTTATAGCGTAATTTCTCCATGGATACGGTAAAATCTCGCTTTTTCTCTATTTTTCCTCATCTTTTCCAAGTCATTTAAACTAAAAAGAGTTCAGAAAGAAAACAATAAATGTTTCACTAATTGTTCTTCTACCGTTTCAGGTTCAGTTTGGACATGTGTGGTGATCGCTTGTGATCGTTTTATTGCTGTTTCATTTCCATTCAAAAAACGTGTCTGGTCAACACCAACCACGTCAACGTTTGTCATTTGCGGTGTAGCTTTTCTCTGGTAAGAAATAACGTGGCTTGAAATGTTGTTGTAACACTTGTGGGTATGGAAAGCAACACTTAATAATGGGATAAATATAAGCATAAGCATCGGCTTAATCAATATCACTGTGGAGATACGTCACTCATCCATCGCCTTGATGTTATCGTGGTGTTTGGATGAGAGCGCTCTATACAATGACTTCAGAGAACGAGTATGCTAACAAGTTAATGCTGCTCGCCCTTACAGGAAACTCTGGTGCCAATTTACTGAGCCTCAACAGACAGAAGGCTTGGTTTGCCTGGGAGACGGATTTTAAGTTCAGTGTAGTTTTCTTACCACTGCGCTTCTCGATCTACTTGGATTTTTAGTAATAAATGAAATAAATTATATTAAATTTGCTGAAGCTTCTCGCTCACTATTTGATCTATACAAAGATGAGATAAGGTGTGCTTTAGAATTGATTTATCTATGTGAGAGACGTTTACGCATTCGTGTTCAATGTCAAATTGTGGAGGTGATTGAGGGTGAGCATGGTCTATTAACCAACTAGAGTTGATCACTCTTTACCATGACAATGCTGTTTATTCTCCGAAGTTTTCCTAGAGACGGGAAATATGGCAGGATTAGTGGACCTAGGGTCGGCCACGAACCTTCATGAGCACATGTGTCAGCGTGATACCTCCGCCGCTACGCCACGCATCTCCAGTATATACCAAAGTCGTGAATTATTAGTAACAGTATTAGTTGCTTCAAGGATCATAATTTTATAAGCTCAAATATAAACAATGTTTTTTTGCATAAAGAAAAACATTAAGAGGGTTCGTTATAGAGAAAACTAAAATGTAAAGAAAAACTAAAAGCACTGAAAAAAAACTTATATGTCCTTATATATGCCTCGTTTGTGGATTGAAATAAAATCGTTTTCAGTTTTTTTTTATGGTGACGTCATGCTTTTTTCACCTCATTTCAGCGTGCTTTTTAAATTGCCGGCATTTTTTGAAATTGTTCTGAACGAATCCGGACAAATTATGCCCTCACAGTTACGTCTCGATCCAACATATCAACTTATTTATATGACTTATATGTATGTAATTGGTATACTCTTACTACCTTGGACGATTATTATCGTTCTGAACGGCATCGTTATTCAGAAGGTACCAATGAATTCTATTTGTTTTACATATTTTAACGAATATTCATTGATTTTTTTAAATGAAAATGACCATATCGTCGTTATATATTGCCTCTGATTTACCTCATTACATCATAACATGAGTCACATTTACGTGATTGGTCGATTGAAATACAATCAACCAATCAGAATCGATAACGTATTTCGCCCACCTAACAAAAGCACCATCTCTCAAGTCGATCATTTATCGACTAATTGTGTAGATCAAAGCAAAATCACTTTTTCTGTGTATAACATGCAATTGAGTCATCTCACCGCATAATGTGAGTCACATTTACGTGATTGGTTGGTTAAAATACAATCAACCAATCAGAAATGATGCCATATTTAATCAGTGGAATAGCGAAAAGAAAATAGTTGTAACACAATTGTTTTTTTTTTGAAGGTACGCAAAACATACCGTACTCACGAGCAATTAGCACGATACAGCTCAAGGGCTCGTCGAGATGCCGATGAAAGAAAGTAAATTTTTCTAACCTTCGTTCTTATGTTCCTCAAATAGTGCATCTGATCCATTTGTGTTTGTCATGAGTCCTGTTGAAAATTTTATTTCATTACCTCAAATTTATTTAATCTTATATTTGTATTCTTTCTTGACCCTCTATGTTTTCCTTTTCACATTATTCTCCCTATTTTTTTCCAGTTATTTCAATCCAGATGATTTCTGGATTTCTTGTCGACTGCAATATTGATCGATCAAAGATCAGTTGTTTTCAGGATGACAGTGATGACCATAGTGATGACTGGTATTTTTGTATTATGTAATATTCCTCCGGCAATTAATAATATTATTGAATCCTACGCTCCTCAATATCGAGAAAAATATCGACAACGAATTCCTCTTTCAACACTTCTTGTCTGCGTTAACAGGTAACCTCGTCCTCGAATAATGACATAATTTTCATATTGCTAACAAATAAATAATGAAAATTTAAATATATAAAACACCTAACGACTTTTTTTCATCCATTCCTACTCATTTTACAGTATTCCTCTTAGATATTCATAATGTATCGTACTGTAGTCGAACTCTAATGGTACTGTAATCGTACTGTATTGATATTAATTCAATTACAGCGCATCGAATATTCTAATTTATTGCTGGTTTAATCGACATTTTCGTCGGACGGTATTTCGTTTATGTTCGTCGTTCGATAAAAAATCAAACACTTCACATCACATTCTCTCGAAAAATGTAAATTTCCTCCTCTAGTTCTTTTCTCGTTACTTTCCTCTTTTTTTTCTTCATCTTTCATTTTTCCTTTATCGTTTTTTCTACTCATTTCATTTCCTTTTCTTTTTTTCACCTCAACTTTCTAACGTGTTTTCTTTTTGAGGTATACGCAGATGCCAGTTCTCTTACTACACGAAGTCGAAAATTTTCCAGATTATAGAAAATTTGAATCGAGAGACGAAAAATGATATCGGATAGTTTTATCGCTTATTGATTTTTGTCGTTTTTTCTTCTATTCTTCTGTACGTTTTTCTTATTACGGGTTAAAATTTTCAGTGAAATAAAAACATTTCTACACATATTCTTGTTTTTCGTTAACAAAATTCTCATAATGATTATACAACTCAACATTTAACAACTTAACAAAATTATTCAGTGATTAATGTGATTCTTAGGAATAATTAGGAAGTATGAGGTAGCAGTCTCGCAACGATGAATACATCACAGTGATACGCGGACCGAGTCAGGTTCGCGACAGCGCCACAGGGCTACCAAAAACCATTAGAGATCTAGGTAACATCATTATAACCTATCTTAAGTGATAGAAATTATATAAAAATACTACGAGACATTATACACTTCTGTGAACATGCAGGCTTAAATCAGTTTGTGTCCAACCCTGGACCTACTAAACCCACCATTCCTCCGCGGACGCTAAATTGATACCAGAGAAATATCGGTGAGAAAATAACACTGACTTGATGAAGAGCGGTCAATTCAAGTCACTGTATAGACTAAGCTTGCATTCAATCACCTTCACGATATCACATTGAATTCAAATGCGTAGGCGCATCCCACCACAAGAGATCGATCAATACCAAAGCTTATTTTATCTTAACGTAGTTGAAATAACATAGTGAATCAGTACAAAATTACTAAGCTTCAACCAGCTAGACTCTCGAAATACTACCTTTGAACATTCACTACCAATACACATTGTTAAGTTTCATTCTGTGAAACCACTAACATCACAAGAAAAATCTTATGAAAAAACAAAAAACGAAACCAATAGATTTATTCAAACAACGAATCAAACCATGGAAATAACGATAATACAATCTGTAACAAATTTATACTTCTATAACAAAATAACAATCAAAGAACTCTAATGGTTACTTGAATCTTGAATAGACTTCTTCATCTTCTCCACCCACGCTTTACGATCTTTTCGAAATAAATACATATCACAGCGCAACATAGCAAACTTCCAAAATTTTGAATCACTCTAAAAATCGAATGAAAACATGTAATTGAAACCATAAATCATAGGAAGCCATTCATAAGAAAAACATTTGAGAGGACATGCTATAAAAAACTTTGTCACTGTATTGACAACATACTCAATGCAATTTATTGAATCGAGAGAATCATAGGTGATAAGATAAGATAAGATAATTGTTGGCGTTGATCAATCCCTTGTGGTGGGATGCGCCCCCGCATTCATGTTCAACGTGATATCGTGGAGGTGGTTTAATGTGGGCCTGGGCTATACATGACTTGATTTGCCCCCTCTTCACCAAGTCAGTGCCAGTTATCTTACCCAGACTCCTCTGGTATCAATTTACCGACCTCAGAGGAATGGCGGGCTTGGTAGGCCTGGGGGGCGGCCACGAACTGTATCGGTCGGCGTGTCACTGCTGCATCTCCACCACTGAGCCACTGCGCCCCATAAAAATGACCTATATCTCCTTGTAATTCACCTGCTTCAATCAATCGGCAGTACTGAGCAGCTAAGTTAATCAAATACCATCACATGTCTAACATGTGAATGGATTGTTGCATCGCCTAAAGCGACTCGTCAATCACGCAAGGTGTATCACAGACATCGTAGTGGATGAAACAACATTGCACTACTATGTATGAAAGTTTTGGGTGAATGGAAATAATAAATAATGCGCTACACTCAAAACCTTGTCAGCTGGATAAGCTACTACAGGAACGAGCAACGCATTCACACGTTGATTTAATAAAAAAATAATTGCGTAGAAAAGACGTAAGCAGAGAACATTAATGACCAAATTCTTTTTTAAAGGAAAGAAACGGTGGAAGAATGCAAATGTTACTGAATTTTTGCAGTACTTTCAACTTACATGAATGGGTAGAAGTTTTTTCATTAAATCCTGACGTCTTTTGACATTATAGAGTGAACAATCCCAAATAGATTCAAAAACGTGGCTACCATAAGTATCCGATATAAGTGATTTCCAATCGTCCTAAAAGTGTGGAAACCTTGAAAGTTATATTATAATACTTATGCTTTTATATCATTATCACTATCGTGCTTAGATTTAGGAAAAAAGTATACAGAATGGAGAAAAACGAAATCGACTTGTACTCTGATAAACTTTCAAGTGAGAAGAAATACACATGCATTTTTTTCCATTTCGAACATGTTAAGATTAAGAACATACCCAGAAACAACAACAGACAGTGCTCATTATAAAACTCATAAAAGTATACGGTTAGCTGACTACTGCAAACTTATAAAAATAAATTTAACTTACCTCAAAAGCTGTTATCAGTTTCTCTTTCACGTGAACGTCAAGAGAATTGCTCTTCAAAGCTGCTTGAATGACATGAGAACCATATCGATTTTTTGCCTCAACTAGTAAATTAACAAAAAATGTATAATTGAAAAAGCAAGAATAAATTGTTGGTATTCCAGAGCATTTGATGCAGATCTAATGAAAATTGCTCGTTTACTTATAATCACCGTCTCTTTATGTTATTAAGCTTTCTAAAATTGATAGAAACATCTCCGGAAAAAGTTTCTGACACCACAGGTAGTCCTGGGGCACGGCCGCGAGCCTGGATTGAGCCTGTGTGTCACTGTGGCATCGCCACCACTGCGCTGATGCATCGAAGATTTTTCAACGTAAGCAAGTGATTAACGGACAAAAATTGACTATAATCACTTAAAAAGAGAATACGAAAGTATGATCTAGAAATCTTAGGGTGAAAGCTCCTATTAACTTCAAGCTCTAAACAATGCATAAAAGTTATAGTTTGGCAATAAATTCCGAAACACTTGACTAAGTCAGAAGGTTGTATTTTCACTACATGCTAGCCTAATCTAAATTCAAGCTTATTCATTGGTCCGGTACAACATACTCCTTACTCCAAGTAAGCTGATCGTGGTTAATTCACTTCAAAAATGAATGACTAATGCCTTAAATGTCTTGAATGTTTATAAAGTTGCTGAAACAGTGTCTATACTTCATTGAAAGAATATCAATGTACTTCATGCTGCAGTATATTACATGTTACAATCTTCATGGAAGAAGAAATTTAGCAGAGCGTAGGTTATGTAGAATTTGAATTTCCAAACTTACAAGCATGTTCCTTTTCTATCAGGAATGATAAGGAATTCCGTCGTGTTAACTATGATGCAATAAAAATAAAAGGTGACAAAGATTAAACTGCTGCACTAACCATTTCAACAATGTGGGCCACTGGTAATTTCTCCAAACACGCAGTCAGCGTTTTTATCTTGTGGAAGGATAATAATACTTCAAGAATCAAGCTGCCCTTAAAGTTCGAGAATTGATATTAATGACATGAATCGATAATAAAATAAACAACCACATCATAATGCCTTGATTTTCAAATAAGCATGAATCATCACAAGAAAACAGAAAAACCAACTTGTAATTGAAAATCATTGACGTCAAAATTTTCACCATTGTATCTGTTGAGAGTGATGATGTTCATGAAAAATCTTGATTTATTTTGAATCTGAAATAGTTAAACAGTAACACAACGTTTCAAATAATACCTATGAATCACTAGTAAAATAGAAAATTTACGCAACAGTAGTTATTTATCAGGAATTTTTTCAACCCATTGTGAGATTTAATTAAAAATCCAACATGACTGCTATGCAGTAATATGTGCATACCGTATGAGCTTTGAAAAATTTCCTCAATCCTTTTAACAATGGTTGCTGCAGCATTTCATGCTTTGAGGCACACTGAAGTAAAGCCACTGCAACACCCCATCTATCATGAGACAGAAAATTTTCAAGCAGAGGCGTGGCCTCATGGCAAACACTGGTCGCCTAGAAAATAATATGAGCTTCAACGAGTGCAAAATAGCAATCACAAAATCATTCTAATTTAATTACCAATTCCACAGATTTCACATTGGCAATGAATTTTTGCAGGGGAAAGTTTGCGGATGGATCAGCGGCCAATTCAGAAACCTTGATAATAAAAAAAAGTACCAATGAATCTCACGGAAAAACATACAATGTTTTTAGTACACTCACATGATCAGCCACTACACTTGTCCATATTAATTGCAGAGTTTTCTCACAACAAGATACTAGCAGCTTTTCCCAAACTCTCGAACAGTTTTTTCCACGCCAAAGTTGCCGTACATCTATTGAAAGTGGGATTTGAGCAGCTGAGAATTGTTTACAAAAAAGTCTAACCATTTCCGCTAGAAGATTTGAGAGTCCTTTCAACTGATGCTTCCGATTTTTTTGATTCTGCCAGCTTATCGACTTCAATAACATCTTGCACAACGAAGGATAAATGAACATTTTCCAAACAAGCTAGAAGTTGTCAAAACAGCTTAGAGATGAAAAAATTAAAAGAAAACGAAACATACGTTTAGTTATACTTTCTAAAGCTAGAGAAGCTATACGATCAAATACTTGAGATAATCCAATCTTAATATTTTCGTTTTCAAAGTGTACACGTTGGTTGCTCTTCAATTCCGTAAGCGTTTCCTTCTAAAAAAAGTTATTTCCTGTGCAAAAAAACCTTCCTCAATACTAAAAAATCTGATATTTGGTAAAAAGAGACATTTCAAAATAATATAATATTGAAAGTAATATCACATTATACACCTTATCTCGTTTCTTAGGTAGTCCGCATGTTAGACGGGCAAAACATCTTATAAGAAACGCAGAATACTGGCAACCAACCGCATCATTCCAATTGTCACAAAGCAAATCCGAAAATTTTTGAACCAACTACAATCTGAATGATGTTGATACATTGAGCAAAATTAAAGAATAATAAAAATGCACCTCCACTTGTTGATGTTCTTTGATTGGATAAAGAGCATAAAACAGAGTTTCAATCGTACGAGAAGCATTCCCCAAAAACATTAAATCTATTAGGCGCTTATTTTTCAATCGTGACAATCGAGTTAGAAATAATTCTGCTCCATGCTGTGATGAGCCTAAAACTATTGTTGCAAAAGTAGTGAAATGTAACGAACCAAAAGAAAATTATCGCAATACATGTTTCTTAAGGGTGAAATTACTGACACGTTGCTTTATTCTAAACTGAAAACATTCATGTTTTATTACTTTTCATTTGACGAGAAATTACTGTGATCAGCGAATTATCCAAACTTGTAAACAATATACCGAAAACATTTTCCACAACAATACATGAATCTTTGAATGAAACAAGCTTTTCTTCTTCACCCGAGCACTCTTCAATGCATTTGTCGAGAACAATATTGTCTGTAGTAGAAACAATGAATCAATACGACCAGGACAAATACGCTGGTTCCAAATTCTATTTATACATATAATAAAAAAGCCTTGAGCGTTCATTAATTGGACTACTTACCAAGATGACCTTCAGATAGCTTCATATTCTCAATATTTTTCAAATAGCTAACTAATTCCATTGGAAATGTTTCTTTTTCCTCATTTTCGCTCCTCCTCTTCTCCTGCAGATTATATCCCAATCCTCCTGTTTTACCATTACAAATTCCACTCCCATAGTTCTACAAGGATAATACTTTAGGAAAGAGGTTGAATTCTAGTAACCATTAGTGGAAAAAATCACAGAAATCTAGGTATACCAGGTGAGCTCACTCTATCAAAAACAACATCCTCGTAATTATGGTGATTCCTTGGGGAATAATTATTTTGAGACCCTCTCCGACCTCGAAATCTCACACTGTTGTTCTTACGAGGGAATGATCGACGATGACCATTTTCAACAGCATTCATTGATATAGACGGTGCTTCACTTGGAATGGACTGGTAGCCATATCCGGAAAGTCGATTTGATTTGTACTCTACTTCATTTCCGCACGCGAAACTTTCAATTTTTCGTTTCCTTGTCATCCTAAAACATGGACCGAACAATCTTTGCATCCAAACGACTAGTAAGCATGCGACGATGTAGAAAACCTTAGCATTTTATGGCCTATGCGAAGTACAGCATGTATGATGTTTAAATTATGTAGTAAACGGTGGATCATTTAATGTTTATCTATTAGATGGTGCATAATTACAGTTTTTCGCCAAATTTTCTTTAAAAACAGATTTGACCCATTAATGTTTTAATACACTCTTCTCTTGAATCCACTTGTTTGACAAGATTCTCAAAATCAGATAGGATTACGTGCGTAAATACGGGAAATATCCAGATTATATTTCCTTGATTACGATCCGACAGCATGAATTAGAAAGTAAATAGGCGATGCGATTATACCTAAATTAACTTCCACTTTGATAAATAATTCTATATAGTTTATCATTTCCGTTATAAATTTCATCACTTTATATGAGAATAATGTATTCTAACACAGCTAAAAATATTCTGATAAACTGTGGAATAGATTATGTGCATGAATTTCAAAAAATGTTTTCAAAATTTACTGAATTTTAAAGATCTGATACATAATAGTCTAAAAAAAGAAGTCTTCAAACATTCCATTGTATCGGAATCAATCTCTAACAACCACACGATGAATTTAACGAAAAAAAAATGAAGCACTAAAACTTATGTTTAACAGGCGCTAAACGAGAAGGAATGGAACAGCACGACATTAGGGCTCCAAAAAAATAACAATACGAATATAAAACTTTTGGAAGACTATAAGGAATATATGTCAACTAATAGATGTTATCACTTGATGAACCATAGCATATCTGGTTAAAACCATATAAATCGACGGCATGCACGATTGGACAAACCGTAAAACAATTAGAAACCTTTAAAATGTACAACAGCTGAAAAATCATAGAGAGGCATCTGAGCGACGATGATTCGTACGAATTAATGCAGCAAAAAACGGTGAAAAGTGGTGGAAAAGTTACAAACGGGTCCGAATCGTGTGCAGTCGTCGGATTATTAGAAAACAAATACTTCAGACCCGCTTCATTGTCAGTTAAAGTCGTGTCGAGAGAAACGAAGGGCAGCAACCGCGTAAATAATGACTATTGGGATCAGGCCCAGTTCTACAAAAGTGCCAGCAAATTAACCAGGAAAAAGAAAATGAATAAATACTTAAGTGTGCTTTGTGCATATAGATAAGGAAAGGCAGCAACAAAGCAACAAGAACGTTACCTATTAAAACAGGCACGCAAACGATGGACACATAATAGATGCTGTGGAATTATTGAGCTTAATATAATTACGTAAAAGCTAGGCGCGACTGCCTTGTGATATACAATCAAAACAAAAGGAAACTTCCCGAACTGAAATGACTATAGAAAATGAAATGATATGAAGAGCGCGGAAATCCTCCAGAATGAAGGCATAGGCTATGGAGCACGTGCTTCAAAAGCACACAATCACAGAATTGAACATTTCTTCTTCTTCCTAGGTGCATCTCGATTTCGCTCACGGTGCTAAAAAATTCAGTAACTAATAAATAATTAAACTAGGACATAGGTAAGTTTCCTAAGTGCACTGACCCTTCTGATTTCGCGCACTAAAGTATAGAAGGCATCATCAACTCCCATCCTTGTTTTTGCTGAAGTGTCTACCGAAGGTATACCTGCAAACAAAAAGAATCCGATGAAATAATTCATCATAATAAGGGAAAAAATCTCACCATATGCTCTAGCGGCTTCGGCTACAGTTCGTCCATCGACAGCACGTTGAGCGAGGTCACATTTATTCCCGACTAAAACCATTGGAACCTGAAAGGGCGAATAGCTTTCCAAAACAATTTGAAATGAAAAAAATGTGGTTTCAAAATTAGCTGAAAATTTTAAAAAATATTGGAATTTTTAATGCAATACGAACTCACATCATCGCTATCCTTTACCCGTCTTATTTGCTCACGATAATTGGCAACATTTTCAAATGATTTCGATTCATTCACAGCAAAAACAAGTAAAAACCCTTCGCCTAGAAAAAATGCAAAGAAAAACATAAGACACATAGCTGAACAAACCAATATACCTAATTCAAACTTTCTGATAGAAATTCGCTCCACCCGGAAAAGAACATAATGAAATTTTAGTAAGGGAAATTCATTCAATTTTTGCGTTCAAATTCACTGCATATATAAAAGGACTTACCTACAATATATAAGAAGAAGGAATATTTTACCTGTTCGCATATATTGGTCTCGCATAGCTGAGTACTCTTCCTGCCCTGCCGTGTCCAGAATATCCAATAAACACGTCTCACCATCAATTACAACCTATACCGAGCAATTTATGGATGTCACCGAAAACAAATTTGCCAGAAAACATAACATTTTGAAAATAAGTCACGGTGAATCAACCAATTTCAGCAAATCATGAACCAATCAATAAAAAACATGCCTGTTTTCGATAACTATCTTCGATAGTAGGATCGTATTCTTCAACAAAATGATTCTGGATAAGTTGAATTGTGAGGGCAGATTTGCCCACACCTCCATCGCCCACCACTACCAGTTTATATTCTGTCATCACCCAGTTCTAAAACCACACGAGATGTTCAAGGAACGTGCAGATTAATTTATTTTAGCACTTTAAAAAGCCATATGGTAGCAAGCAAAACATTGGACGAGGATAATGAATTATACGTGAACTTGCGCAGAAAATTATTGTATTAAAAATTACTTAAAATTAAATAATGAATAACCCCATTGTTTCATTCTTTCGGGACAACACAATTTAAACATAGTAAGATGCTAACTATTAGTCATTACAGTCTCGTTACCGTAAGCCATTTGTAAAACTAAGAACTAAACAATGATGCTTTGAAATAATTACGAGAACTACAACACAGTACACATATGAAATACATACATGTCTTAGGAATTAAGTTAGAAACCTACTGAAAATATAACAGACTTTTCAAATTATTAGAGCCACTGACCTCTCTCAGGAATAGTTATTAAGAGCAAAAAAGAGTGGTCAAATAGTTCCTACATTTTCAATACTACGAACGCTATGTGGTCAACGGGGAAAGAACAAGTTTTAAATTGGTTTTCCACAATTAAAAGGAAATTCCCTGATGAATGATGAAACCGATTAACACGTTGTTCCAATATTCATCCAGTCAAAGAAAATCGGATTCAAAAAAAGCAAACACTACGAGTTAATAATGAGAACAAACGTTAAAACAAATAATAACAATCAATAAATGGGACAAAAACTAATCAATAGTATTGTACAAATTGGTCTAAAAACACTAAAAACAATAAAAATAAACATAAAATATAATAAAACGTCTCTGTACGGAAAAACCCTAAAAACCATCTGTGTCCGATAACTTTAGAAAATCCACAAGTACTGACTTTAATAATATGAATCAGCTGATATAATTGAAATCGACAGTGCACAGTCTTCAAAGATGGAGATTTTATTGATATTTTGAACGTCAATAGATCAGGCATTCTTTATAATTAATCAAATAGTCTAAAACAATGCTAGAGAAATTGTATGCCGTTGTCGTACTGGCCATCTTGGTGCCATTCAACCGCAACGCATCTGCGCGCAAGCCTTAACGCGACCGCTGTTGACCGGGCTCGCTGGCAGTTAATGCTCGCAGAAGTATCGCCTGTTGTACTTTTCAATTCGTCTACACGACCAAATGAGTTACGTTACGTATTGCAGTACTGTTCATAAGGCTTTCTGATTTCGTAGGTTGTCCTACTGCTTTATGTCTTTGCAACCTTGTAGGACTGGATCTATTCTATTACTTGTCTGGTATGACACTCATTCACACTAATAAACTTTCTTTGCTAAACAGATGTTCTACGAGTTACGAAGTTTGTACTTTTTCATCTATACGCCTTTGTTTAGTTTTAATATCCTACCTAGATTTAATTTTTATGCTTTCAGCTACTGCAAAGATATTTGAAGAGGTACATATTGATAAGTTAAAATGATATTTGTACTTTGAATCTACAGTAATTTTTGATATTTCATGTTACAACATATACGGTAACGTCTGAAATGTTGCACTGTAATTTTCTGAAGTAATTTTTTTAGGAAAGCAATATTATAATTATTATTACTATGATATTTTTCGATGATATCGAAGGCAATGAACTCCGTAATCCTCACTTATTTGCATACTGCATATTTTAATGATTTCTATGATTTTCATGTGTTTCTACACATTGCCTCTCTAAGACTAATTCTGTTTCTCGCCATTTTCTGAGTGCAATCTGTGCAGATTCTTCCAGAAGACCTAGTGAATGATGCATAAGTTTATGATTAAAATGAATTGTGTATTTTATTTATTTTCATAATAGGTAAATTGTGAGGAAGTATAAAAAACAAAAATGATAATTTGATTTGAAAAATTCAATAGTAATAAAATAAGTAGATAGGAAATTGAATTCGAATTGATGCCATCGAATATATATATATGTATGAGGTTAATCATAGTAAGTAGGCGTAAATGAATTGGGCGTGGTTGTTTTTAACCTCTTTGAAAATTATGACCGTTCCTCGAATTTTATGTACTACGAAGAAAAGTCATTTCAATTCGAGTTTTCTAACGTCAGATACAGAATATATTGTAGTATTAAAAAAATATAATTAAGAGTACTACAATCTATGGCTCACGGTTTACCTCATTTGAACTGCTTGACCTTTGTTTACTGAACTTATGTTTTCGATCAATAAGAAGAGTCTATCGATTGATTATTGGATTTTCTTCTCATTCAAATTTAAAAATAGAAGAAAATTAAGCATTTCAAATGTATAATATTATGTTAGTTTGAGAAAAACAAGAACGCCGTTGCTAGAATACGGTAGATTATGTGGTGTATATGACTGTACAGCTTAATGTATATCGTATACATGCATTCAAAAATTGATATAATACAGATATGTTCAAAGTACTGAACTCATAGGTTCCTTGTTAATTGAAAGAAATTCGTTTGACACAAAACGGTTGCATACGGTTTGCTGCTGAAGCACAATCGAAATGATCCATTTCAGCAACGGCTCATAACCGAAAACGGAGTAGTTCATAAAAACTGTTATTTCAAAAGAGATGAAACAGGATAGAAAACCCGAACCCGAATCAACTCAAATATTACGCTGTCAGATCATTAAGGACCTCAAAATTTTGAACTCTCACTGAGAACCGAAGCGGTTAATTAAAATTTCCACGTTGAACAACTGACCGAATTAATTCGTACGATTCGAAAACGCGACGAAAACTGGTAAATAGTGAAAGGGATGAATCCAAAGATGGAAATGTAATGTCTTACACATCTTCGGTCATTCGTCAAGAATCCTGGATTCCGTACTACCTTTTTTTTCTTCCGAGTCTACAATAAGCTAATAGAAAATTGTACTACAGTAACTAATGAGTACTGCTTTACACCAGCAATGCAAATAAATATTGTACCGATGAAATCTCTTGCATGAATAATTATGTGCATTTTATAATGTTCATATTCTCATAGTGAACGTGGGCGAGTATAACGGAATTCTATGTGAGGTCTTCATTAAGTGAATTACGAATGCCCACGCAAAAGTGAGGAATAAAAAATCTGACGTGGTAATATGCTAACTAATTTTGAATTTCTAAATTCGCTGAAGAATATTTGTGAGATATTTTAATATTAAAAACTCGGTGAAAATTTGTGAGCGTAGTTATATTAGCAATGCTTGGTAATGCTAACAGGTTTTGTTGAAAATTTTAACAAATTAATTAGAAGGAAGAAAAAACCCGTGGACTGTCTGGTATATTTTAACTTGATAAGTCGTCCTCTATGAGATCCTTTTTCTATATCTTAATTCTTGCTAGCGTCTGACGAGTTCTACTGAGTGCAGCGTAATCTTGTTTTCTATGCAGTTGTTTATTGTTCCTCGTTCACCTCTATAGTTTGTATATTTTGAATTTTTTTTCCGAGTTTTAGATAGCGAGTTCTTGCCATACACATCCCAGCAAGAAACTCGTGGCCTTGCACTTTGGCCACACATTTTTGGGATGGTCTTTCTCCGATTACAGCGTCGGCCGATATTCAGACTTTTTTCTTCTTTCTATCCAAGTGAGCGTGAACTTTTTTCGATGAATTATTTATTGGTATACGAAACATAGTTGTCGCACTTTTGGAGTAATAGTGAAATTACCGGCAGAATTGTTAACGAACAACGGGTTCGCATCCCGCATGAGTTTCTAATTTTAGTGATGACCTTTACATCATTAGGGATATAACGAACAAGTAGTTTATAAATGTTTATAACTTGTCGAAGTTTAATGTAGGTGTATTTCTATCAATTTTAGACAAAGATATTCGATTTAAGACGTTTAGTATATAGTTTTTTCTGAAAGGTTTTCTTCTGGAATAGTAACTGCAACTTGTTTGTTTGAGATTGAGGATGGCTGTTGTAAGATTTAACTTTGTGAATATCAAAGCATAGGAAATTTTGCGAAATAATTTTTTGTCTTATTTCCAGCTAAATTTTTAGTTTTACTCATTCTCGCCATTGCTTGGGGAGAGATTCTAAACTACTACTGTTGGAGGTTTTTTTGGAATATTCCTCAATCACACTCTGATGAATCGTTAGGAATTCTTATTGTCGCAGACCCTCAATTGATTGGATACAGAAATGAGAATCATATGATTGGTCCACTCACAAGATGGGATTGCGATAGGTAAGTCCGTACGCGGTTTAAATGTTCTATTGATTAGGTGTATATCACCACTGTAATACTTTGCATTTGGATGTTTTGTTCACGAAACTTGAAGTTTGTTGAATAATTTCTCTAAGGTTTGTTATAAGCGATATTTTCTCAGCAACACAAAGAAAAAAAACAAAATTCAGTAGATAATTTTTCAGATAATTACATTTCTTTGCGACTTATAAGGAGAAATTTTCCAGATTTCTTTCGAAGGGGTTCGCACACGCTGTGTCCGCCACTTCGCCAGATTTGATTATATTTCTCGGTGATTTATTTGACGAAGGAGTTGAGGCTCATGAAAATGAGATAAATTGGACTTTGACACGATTCGGAAACATATACAATTCTGAATTTCCTGTAAGTTATATTTTCAATAATGAATGATGATTTTTTCACTATATTATTGTAGAAAATTTTCATCAGCGGTGACAACGATGTAGGTGGCGAGATGGGTCCAGTTCAAAGTCTTCTTACAACTCGTTTCCGTCGTTTATTCACTAATTCTTTCCCAACATCTTCGAGACTTTATAATCAGTTAACAGTTACTGAGGTAAAAAATTTTTTTCTAAAAAAAAAACTTGGATTACAGAAATTAATTTCTGACACATGTTACTTTTTCGTTACAGGTTAACTTAATGAACAGCGAAGTCCACGAAATTTCTAGTCCGTCTGCTTCACCACATCTAAATGTGATTTTGAGTCATGTTTCGTTCGCATATCATTCATATTATGACTCCAGGAAATTTGTTAGTTTTCCGACCTACTATTTATAATCTTATGACATTTTATTATTTGAAGTCAAAAATTGATTTAGGTGGAAACACTTAAACCCGATCTCGTTTTGAGTGCTCATGACCACAAGGTTGGTTTTCTTTCTATATGTTACATTTGGTTTTGTAATAGTTATATTTTCTTTTTCATAACTTTAGTATGGTAAAAAAATTTACGTTTGAAAAATAAGCCATGCGTCAAACTAAGACTTCAAGAGCAATACTTCTGTATGTTTCTCACTGTGTGTAGATGCACATTGCATTTCGTTCTTATTGGATTTAATAACCTTTATTGCTTGATGATCTTTTGACTTAATTCTCGGGCCAATATTTTCAGAGTTATGCTCATTGGCTTCATCGCATTAATGGTGATCTCATAAATACGACAGATCTCACTGGTATTTACGAGGTCCAAAATACAATTGCTGGTGGTGGGGAAAGTGTTGTCGAAATGCAGAGTCCTACATGCTCATACAGGTTTCTACCTGCTTTTCCCTCAAATGATTTTTCTTGATGTTCTAAGATTTTCAGTGGATATATCCTATGATCAATCCACATTTCTCCGAAGGCAGCGGAACCTTCATAAAGTGAAATTCAATTTCTAACAACATTAGTCTAATTGTTGATTAACAGATTGCCTTTTTCGTAATTTTTTCACTGGGTCGCCACCCATGTTTAATAAAGAAGGTATTGTTTGTTATTCGGAGGGCTCAGTAATTTTTGATTTATCTTTATTTCTAGAGTATCATATCTTACGTAGCTTACTTAATCACAAAATTTTTAGAATTAGCAGCATGCCTCACCGTAATTATGTGAGATTCGTGTTCGAATCCTGCCTTAAAATCTTAAGTTTTGTAATTAAATTAAAGACATGAACAATTTTGACAAAATAATTAAAAATTTCGACCACTTTGTACTAAACATTGAGAAGAATTTTTTACTTAAAAATTCGATTTTCTTGTACTGGAGATACAAATTCGATCACATCGGCACGATAATTTGTTTTTTATTTTGACTTGCGGTGCTTAGGTCACTGGTATAACAAACATTGTTCAGAATGGGAGTTTATAATGTCGGATACGGATTTCTTCGAATCGAGCCTCTTTCTGATGATGGACTCTTCAGGATCTCTTTTTCGATTTTGTGGTTATCTAGTCGATTTTATGCATTGTTGATTTATGCCGTTCTTGTAACATTAGGGATTGTTGCTTTATTTATCGAGCTTACTTTTATTTTGTTCACCAAGCGTATTAGATATATGTCGCTATTTGAATCTCGATAAAATATTAGGGTTTGACGATACTTGTCACTTTAAGATCTTCTTTATTTTATGATTGAGGAAGAATTAATCTTGGTGAAACTGCTAATGTCTTTGTTGTTTCAACCCTTCAAATTTGTATTAGTCATTTTTACTCCGAATTAGCCCTACTATTTGTGTTATCAACTTCAATGATGGAAATATACACCACACCGTATGTTTCCTAGTCAGAATTTTACAGGTACTCTTACCGGTAGATATGCTAATGTTTCTTCT